>JASGXE010018597.1:0-11221 GCA_030068105.1 Sinentomon sp. SZTP_YWyxl
AAATAGTCATGTTAGCATGGGCTACTTTGTCTACTATGTGATTACATCTGGGAGAGATAAGGAACGTGTTGAATATTGGCTGGAAAAAGGCGGCCAGAAACCCACTTCTGTCCATGCTGCTCGTTTTTAGTAAAACCTCATGAGTATAGACTACTTTAGCACGGAACGAACGCCGGAAAGCGGCTGACGGGATGACCGACACACACATTTTTTGCAGTTCACGGCCACCCATTTTTCTTGAGAGGTGACGCAGAAGGCACAGTGGAAAAAGGGATGATGCGTCTGCATTTAGTGTACCTATTTGAACAGGCCAGGAGATGGCCATTTCAGAACACCGTGACTTAAAGAGGATTCGTCTCATCGAATAACAAAAATGGCTACCCATGCACCCTATTTTTTACCCAGGGGTGTCATGTCAGGTTTTCGCAGGGGGCGGCAATTTTCAGGGGAAGGAGATATTGGAACCGACCGAGTCGGGGATCTGGGACGGAGCCCCTCAGAAGCGGAAGAAATTTTTAAATTTGGGGTTCATTTTGGGTGCAGTATTCGTGTTCTAGAGAGGCTAAATTTTCCACCACAGGGCGAGCCAAAAGCACGTGCAATAGGCCTGCAAGCGAACTGCAGAGGGGTATTTATTTGCCGTTCTCTCCAAAAAAACAAAATTTCTCATCATGGTACAATCGCCACAAACCCTGGAAACGACGCCCCTATTTTTTGCCGAACTGTGCTGTCAGTATACTTGGGCAATGGAGTGCGTGCATTTAAGAGAAATTTTTCCGTGCATTGCTCTCGATGGAAAATACAGATTGGCTCTACGACAAATGCGAAAGAAGCCTGCTCTTGCCGGGAAGCGATTTTACAAACCCTGCCGCGACTTTAGATGGCAGAGAGCGTTTTTTGCAAGAATGCTCGATTGTGGCCCTTCACTCGCAAGAACAAATATTGATTTTTTCATACGTAAAGCTATCTGAACCTGACCTGACCCTGTCCCCTCTCGGAAAAACCAATGCTCGCTTGGGGCCCCGACCTGCCATCTAAAGTCGCGGCAGGGTTTGTAAACTGGCTGCCGGGAAATATTGGGCCTACCAACCAGTGTGTTTTTACTTCACCGCAAAATTCAAAAGCAGATGGTAAAGGGATATGTTGTCCCAGGGCTTAAATTGAGCGGGCTCCCTCGGGCTCCCAGAGCCGGCTGCCCTTTTGCTTTTGAGAGGTGGCAGCCCTTGCTCATATGTGCATTTCGCCACCTTTCGGGAATTTGAATACTGTAAGAAACCAGAAGAGGAAGGAAAGAATAGAATGAAGGAATGTATTCTTTAATTTTTCGATGGAGACCCCATATCAATTTGAAATACGACATAAAATGTCTGACAACCGAAGGGCCCAAAAGCCCTTTTCAAATTTCTCTTGCCCTTTTCAAATGTTGGGAGCCGGCCGTTTTTATTTTACAATTTAAGCACTGTGTTGTCCACGGTCTTTATTGAATGTGAATAACTGCGATGTTCATGCTTATCCAGAAAGAGGAAATCAAAAAAATAATTGTAAGTTGACAGAGTGCCAACTTGCGACGTGCTGATGGCCTTGGCTGGCTTCAAAGAAGTGTCTCTCTTCTTCAAGAAACGTGCAGGGGATGGATAAGGATATTTGCCCGGATTCTTCCGCACATGACACCGCGCAGAGTTGTCCTGTGACGTTAGTCGTGTGCAGCATTTTGTCTCTGGAAACCTTTGCAGTCTCAAAAACAAAAACGCCACGAATATGCACACCAAGATTTTACAGGACACCTTCGCGACGGACCCATCGGGAATTTTTTCGGAAATCTGTTCCCCAATTCGAATTGTCCACCTTTTGGAATTAAGCAGTGACCGAACAAAACGTAATTGCAAAAGCGAAACCTTTTCTTGCTTTTCCCTCTGACGCAGGCGGTCGGAACATAAGCGCCAGATTGCAACGAAGTTCAGGTGCATGTCAGATTTTGACCTCTTTATTTTATGCAGCATGGAATTCTTGATAAAATTTGAACAACATGCAATTTCTTACATGTGTTTTTCCAAAGCTCGCAAAAATTCCATGCTGCGCTGCATAAATTCCATGTTGCATAAATTCCATTCTGCATAGGTACCTATATTTCATGCTGCATAAATTCCATGCTGCATAAATTCCATGCTGCATTAATTCCATGCTGCATAAATTTCATGCTGCATAAATTCCATGCTGCAAATTTTCAAAGATCTACACATCTAGATCCACTCGGATTCAGAAGAGGTGACGTCATATGCAATAGGCTTATTACAATAGACTCAACAGCAATCAATGCGTGTCTCACTCGTTAATACAATCCAATTAATGAATAAAAAGAAAAGCGAAGGACCTGCAACGCTGCCCTGCGGGACACCCGAGGGAATTGAAATTTATAGTTTCGATAAATCCCTTCCCGTTGGATAAAACAATGTTGGACTTTCCTGTTGAGGAGTCATTGATGCAAGTCACGATGCTCCTTGGATCCATGCACAAAGAGGATAATTTCCGGTGAAGCAGCCGATGGATTGATTAGGTCTGTTACACTGCCCTGTTCCTCGGTCGGCAGAACGCTGGTCGCCAATCACATTATTTTGGTGAAATCAAACATTAATGTCTTGATATCGAATACGCACATGCGTGATACGTTTTTCGAAAGGCAATGTTGTAATAATATCAAATAAGAAAGGATCCCGAGGTATGCTGGCCATACTCTTCCTGCACGATAAAGCAACGAAACTATATGCTGAAAACTCGTCCCTGCGTGCTATCCGATTGGTTGTAAAAACAGAGAAATTATCATATATCAGAAAGAGCGAGTGCATTATGCGACTATTTCAGAAGAAATTTTAACTATTTTTGGAAAACAAAGTGAGTGCGCTGTGAGCTGAATCCTAAATTTTTTCGGGTAAAAGTTCCTTGCAAGTAGATGGGATACCGACATGCTGCTCTCATTTGCAATGCCGTAAAACGCAGAAAAACGTGATAACTTTAAAATCAATGACCATTAGCTGAATTATGACCCTTCTCCTCACAGCCTCTGGATACATACAGTGACAAAAGCAATAATGTACCCACTAATGGGGCCACACATTGTTGGTTTTTGGGTATAATAATTGTTCTTTTGACAAATGCAGTCACATAAAATAAATGCACCAACAAACCGACAATGCAGATGCCCATTTATTGGCACATTATCTATTTGTGGCAGAAATGTACCCATAAACCAACATTATGATTATAGGAACCCATTTATGGATACATTATTGTTTCCGTGACTATACACGCATCGCTTCTCTGCTGTTATACTGCTGATGATGCGTGATCCTTGCGCAACTTTGTTCAATTTTTAATTATTTGACGAATTGTTGCCAAATTTTAAACGAATCTACTTTTCAACACAATTTTGTGGTTCTATTAAAAGAGGTGCATGTTTTCATGCAGCGGGCTCAAATCGTAATGGTATCACTTACCATGCTTGCTGTTTTGATTTGGCGGTTCCAAAAGAGGCGGTGAAATGCGCCATTCGTATATGGCAGTGCCACTGTTTTACGGCTGCGTCACTTTCCGCACTTTGCATTGCCCAAAAGGTACAGGGTGTTTCAAAAATGGACGACGATGTTTGCTGTGCGAATTTCAGTTTCCACGCATCAACGAAATTCAGACTCGGAATGTCATCAGAGAAATGGTCCACTGTGCAAGGTGATTCGTATACGCGGGTCAAAATTTCGGATGAATACATATTTCGTGTTGGATGGATCCGGGGCTGGGACAGAACGGACTGAGACAGAAGTGGACAAAGGCAGAATTGGACAAAGGAGAGAGTTTTGGAGGGAGTTTTTGCATGGAGGTGGTAGCTTACACCTGTCCAACTAAACTTAACCTGACCTGACCTAACCTAATCCGGAGAAATAAAAAAAATCAGCCGCCAAAAATGCAAAAATTCTGCCTCAGTCCACTTCTGCCTCAGGTCGTTCTGCCCGTCACCGGTCCCAACATGATGTTCAACAGAGGCGTGCCAGGCGGAGGACGGCTATCATTGGCACTCTTTGCACAGGCCTTAATGGGAACACCTATTTCTGCAAAAGTAAGAAAACAGCAGAATTGTGCATCGTAATGCCGACTCTTTTAGGGTGGTTTTTGGAGGACATTCATAACTACCGGCAGCGGAACACCGCGCAGCCACCTAGTTTAAATTTAAAATGAATGTTCCTCGTTTTGACCCCCCAAAAGACGTTCACAATGTTGTTTTGAATCATCAATCCCAATAAAAGTCACAAGGGATGTCTTTTTATTGTAGCAATACTCATTTCACTCAACATCTCTCACCCTGATGGGCCTGTCTTAAAGCCGTGTCAACGCTTTCATCACCGCCCCACATTCGCAATGAAACCCACCCCGTGTGACTAGGGAATGTTGTGCCAAAAACAATGTCGTGAACGTGTTCTTGAAGTCAAAAGGAAAAACTTTGTAAATTTAAACCAGGTGCGGCCTGCGGTGGCTCGTTGCCGCGACAGATACCTACCTACCTCTTGACTGTGTCCAAAAACCAGCCCTTCAATGGCATAGGGGTGAATAATTCTGTTGTGTGAATATGCGAAACAGTGCCTGCCCTCAATGCCAAGGCTGAACTTTCAGGTTATCATCCGAACTTGTATAAACCACCCTCTAGATACATGTGGAGCACACAGTATTTATGAGATCCCACGTGCACAGTGCACGCATGGAGTGTTTTTCGCATGAAGAGTGCGTTTTCGAGTTCGAAATGTGGTTTTTTATGGTCGCTTTCCTCTTCTGATCGGCCAAATGTCCAGAATGAAATAATGGTTGAGTTTCAAAAGTAATTATGTCCATGTATTCGTTGCTGTGTATTCCATGTATCAGTGTTGTCAATGGAGTCCACGCGGTAAATGGGTTTTGGGTAAATGGGTTTTTGTTTGTTGTTTTTGTTGGGTTTTTGTTGGGTTTTTGTTGGGTGTTTGTTGTTGGTTAATGGGTTTCGCGGTAAATGGGTTTTTGAATTGAAAAATGAGAAAACGTTGTCGGGATCAATTTGATTGCCCACCCCGGTAGCAGGGCAGGAATAACGTCAAATTTTCGGACGTCTAAATGAGATAAGGTGCCGATTGGTGCATCTAAACTCCTGAACCAAATCTAGCCCAACCTAACCTTAACCAAACCCTAATATAACCTTAATCAAACCTTAACCTATAACCCGAACCTAACTCCCATTTTCACTCGAAAGTTGACTTTCGCCCACCAACACTGAAAACAAAACGGGGTAATTTTTACACTTTTTTGGGTAATGGACTTGCTGGTGGCCCCCACCTACCATCGTCACATGAGGTGTGATTTTAAGAAGGTTGGTTAGGTCAGGTTCGGTCCGGTTTGGTTAGATTATGTTAGGTTATGCCTAACCTAACATAATCTAACTAAACCAAACCGAACCTAAAATCACACCTCAACATGAAGATGGTAGATGGGGGCCACCAGCGAGTCCATTGCCCTTTTTGTCCACCCAGTAACACCTTTGGCCCCAAAGGTGTTACTGGGTGGACAAAAAGTGCAAAAAATACACCCTTTCGGCGGAATTTATAGACTCACACAAATTCAACGTTGTTCTGAGCACCCGCTCGCCCAGCAAACCAAAATACGAATATCACCGCAAAATGGACTTAAATGCTTTTAATTCTCAGCCATATTCGATGCCCAATAAAAAGGTCCACGGTTTGGCTGACCAGTGCAAAACTCAAGATGCACATGTGCTGAAAATGCTTGCGGTTCTTCTCTTCTGAAATTTTAACTTCTCAAAATGGGATTGATGTGTTTTTTTGTGTTTCACACCTGGCGTTTTTGGGCAACAGGCAATGAAATTGTATTTACCAAATTCTTTCGGACTAGAGTATAGGTATACCTGTAGAAGGTAAGCTTGAAATTTTGCCGCATCTTGCAACAGATATAGGAGCAATCAGAGCTGTAAAACGTACTGTGAAACGTTACCGAAACATGCAATCGAGACAGCACCTTTTTTGAATTTTGTCTCTAAAAAATACGAGGGGCGTTCCAAAAGAATTCCGAATATTTCCTCCATATGCTCGGATGATAACGTTGCGGGCAATTCTGACAGTGTTCATATTCCCAGTACCCATTGTGTTTGATGGCAATTACGAGCATCGCGTATAGATGGCAATTGTGTGCACAGCGAAGATGGCAATTCTGGGTGTGGCACAGATAGATGGCAAATCTGAGTATAATAGATGGCATTTTCCGAGTGCGTGGAATATAGGTAGATGGCATTTCCGAGTGTGGCGTAGGTGGAAATTCTGAGCATGACGTGAATGGCAAATTCCGAGTGTGGCCATTTTGATGCTTTTGATGTTCTTAATGTTGTTTTGATGATGTTTTGATGTTTTACATGTGGCTATTTCCAGTATGGCGTAGACAGCAGATAGCTATTTTGAGAATGGCGTAGATGGTTATTTTGAGAATGGTGCAGATGGCTATTTCGAGAATGGTGCAGATGGCTATTTTGAGAATGGCGTAGATGGCTATTTTGAGAACGGCGAAGATGGCGATTTTGAGAATGGCGTAGATGGCTATTTTGAGAACGGCGAAGATGGCGATTTTGAGAATGGCGTAGATGGCGTGCGCACAGCACTGGCAATTGACGTCAAGTTTTTTGTGTCAGACCATCCATGGCAATGGGGATTTAGGCCAGTACAGACAGAGTCGTCTTTAAAAAAAATTCCCTTCAGCGTACAAAACCCTATTTGATACGACACATATTTTGATGCAAAGCAAGCTCAGGTCAATAAGTTCACAGCAACGTTTGGCTCAACTTGGGCTCTTGGGCGCAACTAGGTACATTGCAGGAATCGTGAATAAAAAAAAACTGTCTAAGTAATTCCCGAAATCTGACTGTTTTCGTTAAAAGAAAGAAACAAAAACCGGTCAAGTCGGTCGGTGCCAAGCAAAACCAACCAACCCACAAACAGCACTGTTAAATCAGCAAGCATTCTTCTGAGTGACATGCGTTCACAAACATTGACAGCGACTGCATAATGCCCACAGGATCTTTTAAAAGTCCGGAGCAGAAAAACCCAGTCAAGTTTCATGACGCGATTCTGTCATTGCAAAAGCGGTGCGGCCACCAGGATTAATACACTTGCACCGAGGCCATACCATATGCCATTGGCACTGGGCAAGAACTGCAAAAGAGGTTCTGAAGACAGGTCGAAAAGCATGGCCACCGTTGCAGGAATGGACTGCTACCTACTATGATGGAATTCACATTTCTTAAATTTCCAGGACCGAAACAGACCACAACAAAGCTTTATGGGCACCATGGGGAAAGACAGGAGAAAAATGGAGAGTGGGAGGAAGGGAGAGAGAAAGATAAAGAGTTGGAGGGAGAGGGGGAGAGACCGGAGGAGAGAGAGATAGAGAGGGAAAGACAGGGAGATACGAGGGGCGTTCAATATGTTTCAGGCTCAGCATGGAAATTTTTATTTCATTGCGTTTTCCTCTCATGATATCAAAATTTGTTTTATTCCAAGATACTGGAGTGAATTTCAGATAAATCCGATGCAGATTATTCATATTATCGCTGTTTGAAATGTACACACCCAAAGCGGCCAAAATGAACAATTTGCTCAATTGAACAAGTGGCTTTTTTCAGAGGCACACGAAATTCAATAATCTGGCTCACTGGGCCCAAGTTCCGACTGCACAAGTGCGTAATTGAAGATGACAGAATCATCATTTACGAATTTGTGTAGTCGGAACTAGGGTCCAGTGAGCCAGATTATTGAATGTTGTGTTCCTCTCAAAAAAACCACTTTCTCATTTGCAGAAATTGTTCATTTTGGCCACTTCTGGTGTGTTCATTTCAAATTGCGATAATATGAATAATTTTCATCTGATTAATCTGAAATTCACACCAGTATCTTAGAATAAACCAAATTTTGATATCCTGAAAGGAAAACGCCATGAAATAAAAATTTCTATGCAAAGCCTGAAACATATTGAACGCCCCTCGTAGAGATGGAACGACAGGGAGGGAGAGATGCAGTAAGAGAGGGAAGGAGAGAGGGAGAGAGGGAGGGAGAGAAAGAAAGAGAGAGGTAATGGGAGAGAGCGAGAGAGAGAGAGAGAGAGAGAGAGAGAGAGAGAGAGAGAGAGAGAGAGAGACGACGTTTGCCTAGAAACGGCAAACGGTTGCATTTTCAAGGCAAACGCCAAAAAACCAGCAAACCGTTTGACAGAGGAGCTGCCTTGATTTTTTGAACCATGTGAGCATCCTGTGACCTTTGGTCACAGTCTGCCATTTTAGTTAGGTTTAAAGATCGGAAGCTGGTCATCTGTCATATTTCGGTTGCTCAACTTGTTGCAGGTTTGGTGCTTCTTCGAAACGCGAAAAAGTGATTAAGTTCAAATTCGTGTCGAGACGATTGAATGCGCCTCAGAAACCTTTTGCGCAAGTCACATCTTCGATTGTTCACCAAGGTTTGCTGCGCTGCCAGTTGTCACCATTTTGTTTTTGGTGTTGGACAAGTCTGCATCTTATGGCTGTGCTGAACTTTTGGGGCTATCTATTGGCTGAGGTCCACAAGTAAAGGAAGAGAACTAGGTTTTCTATTGACTTTGGGTTGCCTGGATCATTTTCAATGCGACTTGATCCTTGGAAAAAGAAAGTTTTTTCGGAGGTCGAGGATTTGAAAATTTGCTGTGCAGGAAGTTGGAGAGAAATGTGCAGATTCTGGTGTTTCCTTGTTATCAAAGAGATGCACTAGGCAGGCTAATCATGTTACAACATTTCTTTTTTGACAGGAATTACCTGCTTTATTTATCATGTTATGTTGTGCATGTTCAGACTGATAACAACCAGTTGATAACGACAAAAATTGTCTTCTGACCTGCTTTGCTTGCAAAAATTAACTTCATCATCCGGCTTTCTGCCCAGCTTTCGATTCAAAGCTTGGGGTAAGTGTTGGGCCATTTCTGGTGTGTTTTATTTTAATCACATGTGGGTATTTTCATGGAGAATAGATTTTGGACTGTTCTTGGTTGTTGGGTGGTTCCATACACTGAGGATTGAGAATGTCAAACATGGATGTCCCAAGCATCTGGGAAAAATGAATATATTCTCTTTTCCCCAGATGCTTGGGACATCCATGTTTGACATTCTCAATCCTCAGTGTATGGAACCACCCAACAACCAAGAACAGTCCAAAATCTATTCTCCATGAAAATACCCACATGTGATTAAAATAAAACACACCAGAAATGGCCCAACACTTACCCCAAGCTTTGAATCGAAAGCTGGGCAGAAAGCCGGATGATGAAGTTAATTTTTGCAAGCAAAGCAGGTCAGAAGACAATTTTTGTCGTTATCAACTGGTTGTTATCAGTCTGAACATGCACAACATAACATGATAAATAAAGCAGGTAATTCCTGTCAAAAAAGAAAATGTGTAACATGATTAGCCTGCCTAGTGCATCTCTTTGATAACAAGGAAACACCAGAATCTGCACATTTCTCTCCAACTTCCTGCACAGCAAATTTTCAAATCCCTCGACCTCCGAAAAAACTTTCTTTTTCCAAGGATCAAGTCGCATTGAAAATGATCCAGGCAACCCAAAGTCAATAGAAAACCTAGTTCTCTTCCTTTACTTGTGGACCTCAGCCAATAGATAGCCCCAAAAGTTCAGCACAGCCATAAGATGCAGACTTGTCCAACACCAAAAACAAAATGGTGACAACTGGCAGCGCAGCAAACCTTGGTGAACAATCGAAGATGTGACTTGCGCAAAAGGTTTCTGAGGCGCATTCAATCGTCTCGACACGAATTTGAACTTAATCACTTTTTCGCGTTTCGAAGAAGCACCAAACCTGCAACAAGTTGAGCAACCGAAATATGACAGATGACCAGCTTCCGATCTTTAAACCTAACTAAAATGGCAGACTGTGACCAAAGGTCACAGGATGCTCACAACCACCCTTACCTTTTTTAGAGTTATGCATGTTTCGCTGATAAAACGCAGAGTCGCGAGGTGTTTTCATCCAACCCAACACTGTGATTAGCTAATTTGACATCAGCGTATATCAATGGCATAATTAACTGTCGCTAATCACGTGAGCCAGGAATAGGTATCGTGCTTTATAACCATGGGGGAGGATGTGTGCCATTACAGGTCATTGCCTACGACTTTTGCAAACTATGGACTCTCCTTCAACGTACACTCTCCAACAACATTAAATAGTCAACTTTTTCAGTAACAAAAATCTTGCCCTTTTCACATATGGGTAAACTTGTATTGCCCCCAAATCAAACAGACATACGTGTATGCGCTCAGCTCTGGATTTTCCCGCATGTGCAACACGCAGAACACAATACTTCAATATCATTGGAGGGTTGTTTCTTGCCTTTTTATGCTGTGCGATCACAATCTGGACGAGACAAAATTCCTATGATGGTGCAAAAGAATCAAAACCCCCGTCTGGAGATTTCTTGAGGTCCTTTTTCTTGTGCCACTTCTCCAAAAGTGTTCGAAAAACTTTTTTTTGCAAATAATGTTATTCACGCAAACCAGCACTCGATTTCAACAATTCATGCGAAACACAACGAAATGAACACGTGTGTGAAATTGCACACAATTTTGAACAGAAAATTTGAGCAGACATCACTGTGCTCATTGATTTATCCAAGGGGTTTGATTTTATTGATCAATCAATCAATTTCGCTACTGAAACTGCGAACTTGTATTGAGTTTCCCACCTTTCTCGTTTTAATTCCTCGAATCGCACTTGTCTTAAATCCAAGGACTGCTGCTGTTGTTGACAAATCGCTCTCATCGCAATCTCCTCGATCTTCGAACTGGCGTTCCTCAGGGTAGTGCTCTGGGTCCTCAACTAATCTCAAAAAAAAAAAAAAGAAATTGATTTGTCTTCTTTTGTCCATGACTTTGCTGCAAAGCTGTAACCATAGGTCTAGGCAAACACAGCAACCAATCCATTTGTTGTTGTAATTGTTGTAATAATAATAATAAAAAATAATAATAAAAAACGATATCCTTGTGGGATTGAGCTCCCGAATCCGACAATAGCTAAGAACGTGGAAAAAGCTTTTCAGCCTTGAACCAGTGAGGGATTTTCGAATAGATACCTACAGTCGGCTCGCTCAACTCTCACAATTCGCGGCCA
>JASGXE010018598.1:0-10306 GCA_030068105.1 Sinentomon sp. SZTP_YWyxl
TTCCCTTTTGAGCCCACCACTTATTTTTGATACCCCGTAAGCCACACATTCTGGCTTTTTTGCACAGGGGCGTTTTGTCAGAGATCGAGGAGTTTGTTCCTGGGTCAGCTCGAAACCCTCAGTTCAAATCGAATGTTGGTAAGTCTTTGATGCTGGTTTTTTCGTGGAATGGTGGAATGCGACCGATTTTTTTTTAGTAATTTGGAACACCAAAACTTTGATTCCTCATCAAATTTTTTAAAATCCTTAATTTTTAGGATGTGCCATTGCATTGGGATCAATGGAAACATGTGCCACAAAACATCATGACATTTGTGTGTGGTGTGAAACTGCATCAAGTCAAGCCCAAAGAAACTAGATGGCCCCTGTATCAGCCAGACATTTCATCCTTTGTCTGACAAATTTTGGTGGCCCCCAACTACTTGGAAAAGGTTTTTTGGTTTTTAGAGCTTGAGTCAAAAATAAGTTGAAAATCATGACATCTTCAAGGACCATCTTCAAGAAAATTTTAGTCCATGACTTTTTTGGTGCAAAAAAGGCACAACACAACTAAATTTAATGTGGCCTATTGGAATAAAGTACAATTTTGAGACAATTGAATGTGGAAACAGTCATCTCAAGAGATGCATGGAGGCTTTTTCACCTGCCGAAAGCAATGAACGTGGAAATTAAAAAAAATGATTGTCAGGCCAAAAATGGTCACCAACAACTGTGCATTTTCCCTGTTGCATGCAACGTGACATTTTAATTTCAACTCTTTAACTGGCTCGCCCCTGAATTGAATGATAATGAACTTTTTCCATCCCATAATGAGGTTCATGTATCGTAGAATAGATCCACTCGTATAGATAAAGAGAACACCCATTTCAAAAAATGTAATTTTTATCTCATAAAATAATCAATGGCACAGCTAATCATTGCAAAACAGCACAAAAATGATTATGCCTCACATAAAGATGATAACAGCACATGAAAATGACATCTCAAAATACAAGTCTAAAGATTAAGGTGGTTGTTTCAGATTTACAATTAGTCACTTCCACGTCAGAATGCAGAAATTAAAAAAAAAAGATGCCAGTTGACACCACCAACCACAAACAATAGAAGTCGGACAACAATCCGCAACAAAAGTTTCCCCAGTGGACCAGCTTCAGGAGAGTTATTTCATTGCATGCACTGCGCAGGATTGCATCAAATTGCAAGCGAAAGAAAAACGTCACCGCTTACCAGAGAGCACTCCAACACTTTTGACAAATTGACTAAGTAAATTGATCACATGACATGTGGCCTGATTACAGAGATTACTCTGCTGGAGCAATGCTTGGTGGATGTAGATGAAAACGAGAGCGAAGGCCTCCATTTTTGCCTCTCTGGTGAATATGTCTGGAAATCACATTATTATTTCATGTGTCCAAACATCGAATCAATTAGACTATGCTGCATCACTTGCCCTGCCATGGCAGAATTCAATTCCGAGTGGCTTTCAGTCTGCAAATGCTCAAAGGTCTTCATCAGCTGTTCCAGTTTTTGGAGCACATTTCACTGCAAACCTCCCGCGCAGTGCCATGTGCTGACCCATGGATGCTGGTTCCAGCTTCGGCTGGTACAATAATAAAAAAATGTCCCCTTTTTGTAAAATCACCACTTTGTATTGCGATATGCTTATGAAGATTTTGTGGACTGAAAATAGGAAAGAGGAGTGGTTGGTTGGGTAGTTAATGAACAACTGACAAACCAACAGAAATACATCATATATGTATAGATATCGCATTGCACAAATACAAAAATGGACGGAGGAATTGTAGATTTATTGAACACACATGAGCAATTTTGGAATCCATACTCTGATTGGCCAGCCATTCAACAATGGACCAAATCAGACAACCATAATCCATTCAACAATGGACCAAATCAGACAACCACAAGATTTTGATTGATGACGAACACATCAAAATAACCAGAGTTCCTGGCACAAGTATTTGGCTTTGCCTCCCCCACCTACAGAAAATGCATTCCCCTCTGCACAACCCAAAATATGTCCCGGCATAGACAAGATTTTATTTCCAATTTATTTAAAACCCCAGCAGGATACCAGTGGGAAGCTCGAAATCAGCCACACCCCTGCTATTGAATCAGTGAGAATCAAAAGGTCATAAGTCCACAAAACACAATTTTGAGAAAAATGCAAAAAGCTGTCTCACCCCAGATCGCCTGATTTGCCTGAAATTTCGTTTTGGGACGTTCTTCGGTTTTAGCAGTTTGAGAATGTCTGACATCTGACGCTTTGATTGAAAAATGTGCACGCATGTCTGGCGATCATGTTTTCGCTCCCAACTCAAAATAGCCAAAATATGGACATATGACCTTTTTTGATTCAATTGTAAATTCTACGTAGGCATATCCAGATATTTTGAGAACCGCTTGTCAAAATGCAACGTGTGTAACCCTGATTAAAACCACATTCTCAAATCTATAGAGGGACTCTTCCCTGACACCAGTACAAAATTCCACCATCATTTTCATGCAACTCGTTCAAGCTCCACGTTGTTCTGAAGTGGGCTCTTATAAAACTGTGAACTTGCTACTTTTTGCTGCAGTGCAGATGCCATAAAATTCCAATCTTGCTATTGCCCCATTTGATTTTTACAAAAATAAGAAGTTGAAGCTGAAGACGAATGTCGTAGTGAATGTCTCATGAGAACGATGTTTCTCCTCTGTAGGATATCTAAATTTTTCTAGATGTTTTTTGTGACATTGAATGTTCACTTTGGTCATGTTTCATCGATTCTGCGAGCAGACAGGGCAATTTTGGTGTGGATTTTCTAAAAGTATTCTCGGGCAATAATACTTTAATTACGTTAGCAGGTAGAATGATGTTAGGGCTAGCATTAACTGCAGTTGATCTGTCATCATTTGCAACTGTCTCTGAAAACCATCAAAATTTTGCTCGTTCACAAACCGACTTTTTTGCTTGTGAGCAAGGGTCATTTTGAAACACCCTGTACCTCAGGGGTGTTGTGGAATTCGTTCGACAATGGAGGCAAGCAAAGGACACCGGCAACCGTGGACAACTTCCAAAATGGCCCGAGCTTGGGTTGCGTATTTTGCAAAACAAATGAATGTGAATTGGTGGAATAGTTTGTCTCTTTTGAAAAATCTGCACTTTTTTCATCAGTGTAAAAAAACACATCGAATTCAATTGCTTATCCACTGAGTATCAAAAGCCTGATACCGCTGTCCTTTTGCACAACAATAGAACAAGGTTCGAAATATATGTGGACAAAAAATTTCCAAAATCGCACGCAGGATATCCAAACACCGAATCAGTTCTCAAAATATATGGATACGCCTACGTACCTTGTTTTTTTTTTGCATTTGTTCATCTCCCCAACCTTATCACTCCATGTGTGTGTGTTACAATTTAAAATGTTGAACCATGCTGAAAAGGAGGTGACAATTGGTGGCACCTCTAATAGCCGTTTCTTTTCGGCATTGAAGTTGCTATTCCCCGAAAAATTTAATTGTCCACCAACCACACCTTGATAATTTTGTGGTCTAGTACAAACTTGGTATATAGCAGAACCTTGTGCCACAGGAACAGCCAACCAGTGGTTAAAGTCGGCCGGTGCGCACCGGTGCGCCGCACCTGCCCGCCCTGGAAGCGCCGGTGCGTAGCACCGGCCTGCCCTGATTGATTGCCGCACCGGCTCGCTCGATCACAGCGGGAGCGCCAGCACCGGCAGCAGTGCCCTTGAGATGTGACATGCAGGTTTTCTGTCAAAAATAGAAACTGGAAATTGGGGTCAATGTTTGCTGTGCACAATCCATCTGTGATTGACTTTGGGCACGGAAAAACTGGACTTGGGTCAGCCACAGAAATATGCTTGTAACATACTTTGGGTTGGAAGGGGTTGGGGTGTGAAATCTTCCTTTCCACAATCCACCGCCCACGCATTCAACGTTCTCTGCCCCCATCACGAGAAAGAATTTTTGTTTGACAAGACAAGACAAGACAAGACAAGACGTAAGGTATGATGCCTTCTTTTCGGCAAAAGAATTGAATTGCATTGTGGCGACGCAGAGGAGGGATGCAAAAACTCACCGATGGTGCCCAGTGCCACCCCACGAGCAGTTCTGAAGACAGCAGCATCAGAGCACAGGTGCCGCAAGAGTGCGGAACATCCCAGGAAAAGGCGAAACTCCGATGTCCGTGAAGTTGGCCCCCCCGTTCCCGCCCCCCCGGAATCGGACTCCGGGGTTCGTTAATGCTACGTTACTGCTGTTTACTGCCCGAATTTCAGCGTTACTGCTGCAACTGGGGCCGAGATATTCACCCCTTTCACGGGGGGGCCAACTTCACTGTGAAGTTGGCCCCCCCGGTAGGTAAAAAATTTGACCCCCCGGATTTCGACTCTCGCATTCGTTAATGCTACGTTACTGCTGTTTACTGCCCGAATTTCAGCGTTACTGCTGCAACGGGGCCCGAGATATTCGCCCCTTTTTCGGGGGGGCCAACTTCACTGTGAAGTTGGCCCCCCCGGTTTGGAAAAAATTAGCCCCCCCGGACTTTGACCCTGGCATTCGTTAATGCTACGTTACTGCTGTTTACTGCCCGAATTTGGCCGTTATAGTTGCAACGGGGGCTGAGATATGCGCCCCTTTAGGGGGGACAACCCCCCATAAAAGGGGCAAATATCTCAGCCCCCGTTGCAGCAGTAACGGCCAAATTCGGGCAGTAAACAGCAGTAACGTAGCATTAACGAATGCAAGTGTTAAAGTCCGGGGGGGCTAATTTCTTCCAAACCGGGGGGGCCAACTTCACACTTTTTCGAGGGGCCGCCCCATGTGAAGTTGGCCCCCCGTTTGGTAAAAAAATGTGCCCCCCGGATTTCAACCACGGCATCCGTTACTGCTACGTTGCTGCTGTTTACTGCCCGAATTTGGCCGTTACTGCTGCAACGGGGGCTGAGATATGCGCCCCTTTAGGGGGGACAACCCCCCATAAAAGGGGCAAATATCTCAGCCCCCGTTGCAGCAGTAACGGCCAAATTCGGGCAGTAAACAGCAGTAACGTAGAATTAACGAATGCAAGTGTTAAAGTCCGGGGGTGCCAATTTCTTCCAAACCGGGGGGGCCAACTTCACACTTTTTCGAGGGGCCGCCCCATGTGAAGTTGGCCCCCCCGTTTGGTAAAAAAATGTGCCCCCCGGATTTCAACCACGGCATCCGTTACTGCTACGTTGCTGCTGTTTATTGCCCGAATTTGAACGTTACTGCTGCAACGGGGACTGAGATATTTGCCCCTTTTGTGGGGGGTTGTCCCCCCTAAAGGGGCGCATATCTCAGCCCCCGTTGCAGCAGTAACGGCCAAATTCGGGCAGTAAACAGCAGTAACGTAGCAGTAACGAATGCCAGGGTCAAAGTCCGGGGGGGCTAATTTTTTCCCAACCGGGGGGGCCAACTTCACAGTGAAGTTGGCCCCCCCGAAAAAGGGGCGAATATCTCGGGCCCCGTTGCAGCAGTAACGCTGAAATTCGGGCAGTAAACAGCAGTAACGTAGCATTAACAAATGCGAGAGTCGAAATCCGGGGGGTCAAATCTTTCACCAACCGGGGGGGCCAACTTCACAGTGAAGTTGGCCCCCCCGTTAAAGGGGTGAATATCTCGGCCCCCGTTGCAGCAGTAACGCTGAAATTCGGGCAGTAAACAGCAGTAACGTAGCATTAACGAACCCCGGGGTCCGATTCCGGGGGGCGGGAACGGGGGGGCCAACTTCACGGCAGTTTGTGAAATCATGGCAATTGCAGATTGCATGCGTGGGTTCCATCAAGGAGGTGGATTCCACCCCATCCCATTCTTTTTGGAGCGTGCAATGCTGGCGGTGACAGGTGAAAGCAACATTGTCTTCAATTTTTCTTTCCTGCTCGATGGCGACAACATTTGGTGTGTGTGTTTCGTCTCCGTTCACGTTCGTTTTTTGATCATTTTCATGCGCGACGCAAAATATCTAATTACATTCGAATTTTAGTTGCCTTTGCCTCCGCCGGTCGCGCCCGCCTCGCGGTGTCGGGTGTGCATGCCCTTGAATGGATTCGTGCATTCATGCAGGGCACAAACATGTTCAGTTATTTGGTTGGCTTTTGCAGGGGCCCCAATGGATGGTTTGGGGATGCGTCTTGCGTCCACTTGGTCTCAGGGGGGAGGATTTACAGTGGATAAAATCGACATCCCTGGGGGAAAATTCACACACACATTCGCATGTGGAGTGGAAGAGATGATGTCCTTGTTTTTTGTCATCACGTTTGTTCTTGTCCATTGTCTGCTATGGAACGCCAAAATTTATCCAATTTGACTCTCCAATTTCGAAATTTCTTCAGCTTCTGGGGGCTCCGCCCCCCAGACCCCCCGCCAGGGGCTCTGCCCCTTGGAACCCCGCTGGGGCTCCGCCCCCAGACCCCCCGCCAGGGGCTCTGCCCCTTGGAACCCCGCTGGGGCTCCGCCCCAGACCCCCCAAAGTGCCCTTTTTACGGGAATGCGTACCGGCCCTTTTTCTGGTACACTTTAAACACTGCAGCCAACAGGAGACAGGGGTCTTCTTCAGACCTCAAAGGCTGGCAAAGAGTGAAAAATAAGGGTAGGGAAATACATAGTCTGACATGGCTTGAGCAAGAACTGCACATCATTTTGGCAAACCGAGGCGGCCACATCACATACATTGTCAGCGAAACAAAACGACCAAAAAACAAAACAACAATAATTAGCCAAAATTATAACAAAAAACAACATGGCAGTGAATGAGCATGGAATGTACTAAAATATGTAAAATTATTGCTTCAGTTGTTTAAAAAAATGCAAAATACCTCTGAGCAGAAGATATGGCAATTAGTCAAGAGAGGAACAGAACAGAACAGGTAAAAAAATTCTGAGCCTACTAATTTTGACGATGAACTGTTCCCTTGCTCCTTTGAACGAATTCCGATGTGTTGTACAGCTGTGGGATCTTGGTAATGGGAGGTGGTGGGGGTGGATAATGACGAGGGTGGGGAGTCTGCAGGAGTTCATTCATCAGCGCAGACCTTTCTTTCTCCAAACTAGCAAGCTGAGAACATTTGTTGCCAACTTCCTGCAGTTAAAAAATTTAACAGTAATAAAAATCAATCATGGCATCAAATTTAAGGTTGAAAACCCACAAACTCCAGTATCCTACTTGCATTCCGAAATACAATTTGGCTTAAAAAAAAAAGACAAATCTAAAATTCCATCCCTAATAATGTCCAGTATCCCTGACGATGTGCTTTTAAGAAAGACTGCACGAAAAATACATCCAGAAACCTCTGCCAATTGGTGTTGCTTGGCCCAAAGCGAACATCGGGACTTTACTGGGTCTGGGTTATCTTTTGTTATTGTGCAGGGAGGGCAAAGAAGAATAAGTATTGCGACTTCACTAGGCACTGAGTTTTCTGTAAACTGCCGCATCGGCACCACCATCGATGGCGATGAAAGAGCTTGGCATGAATTTCATTGCAGCCACCATTTTTCATCAAGTCCTCATGAGTAACCATGGTTTTGCATCTGTCAAAGCCAACTTCTCGGTCAATCTTCTGAAATAGGTGCATAAAAAACTAAAAAATATCCCCGCATTCGGCTTGTAAAGCCATATTTGCAGGCAGAATGTTCCGCGAAAACTATTGGGTTTTCTGGCTGTTCAGAATGCCCTCAGGATATCTGGCAGCTACCTATAAAACACTTAAACAACAACACACAAGCGTCCACTAACATCACAAACAACAACACACTCACAAGCGTCCACTAATATCACAAATCATTTTGCTGGCATCGTCAGGATCGCACTCACAACACCCCGCCAGACGATGAACATTTGTCCGAATTCGTTGAGTTCGAGCATTTTTTGACCGAGTGTAGTTTTATTCGATTTTTGCTTGTTCGGGTTGCGTTTTATCCAAATTATGTTTTGTACAAAAATATTTTCAGTTCGAAAAGGTTTTTGTCCGGTTTGTTGTCCATTGGACCCATTGCAGATTCGTTTCAATGGCTTTCAGTCCGAATGTATGCATGTTTGTTTTCTCTGGATTATAGTGTTTATTCAGAATTGGTTTTGGTTCAAGTGTTGTTTATGTCGATCGAATGTCGTTTGCATCTGTTTTGAATTGGAACAAAAAATTGACGAAAGGCTGTCGCAGCAGACGCCTAGTAGTCGGACGTGGCCTCGCGGTTTCAATGGGTTACTCAAAGGTCTATTATTCGCAGGTCTAGGACACAACAGGTCTATGCTATTAAGTAAAAAAAGTATGACGAAAAAATTTGCTAAGCATCAAGAAATAACCGTATTTGAAAACACAGGCACTTTTGGCTTCATCGCACAACAATGTGCTCGCAAAACAAACTCTGTTATCAACCATTGACATGCATTCAGTGACTTGGAACTTGAGTCTTTAGTTGTGGAGAGAACCTGTTTTCCAACATTCACATATCAAGGGGTATATAACACACATATGATATCTAAAATGTAATTCTTAAAAATTGAAGCACCAACCTTAGTGAGCAACTTGTTCTGTTCCTTGAGCCTCTTGACCGTCAACAACAGATCGGAGTCCTTTTGCTTCAGCACAACATCTTCGCTTCCTCTATTCGGTGAGAAATTCCCATTGGGGCTGGTGGAAGTTTGATTATTGTTTAGCAGTATCACATTTTTGATATGATTACCAATCTCCAAGTTCATATGGAGAGGAAGGGAGTTCACTCCACCTTCGACAAGTGCTTGGAGAAGACAACGAACCTCCTGAAGACGCAACAGAAGCAGGTCTGTTCTCTGTTGGTGTGATTCAGACCAAGGCTCCTGCGGAAAACAACCATAAATGTTTGAATTGAAAACCATGCAAAATGAACAGGAGATTTTTTTTCTGCCCAGCCGAAGCTGGGATCCAGGGTTGGTCGATCGCATATAGCGTCGCCCTGGAGGTAGGGGGAAAACCCGGTCCTTTCGGACCAGATAAAAAACGCCCTCAATGCAGCCCCAAGAAGAAGCTGCGGTTACAAATAAGCAGAGAGTCTGGAAGAAGGCATTCTTAGACCACATTTTATCAGACTCCTGCGTTTGCTTGCTGCCACCAAGCAGAATCTTACATAAGGAGATAAAAACCACTTTCTACCCTGGCCTCACAATAATACGTGTATGCATTGTGCCTAACGTTATCCGAGGCAAATGCTGTTTACGCTGATGCCACAGGCGGGAATGGCAGATGTCTCGGGATCCAACCAGAGGCCATAAAAATGAAAAAACAGTCGGGAAAATGCAACTGCTGCTCAATCCTTTGGAGTGTCCAGTCCCCCCCCCCCCTAAAAAGGGAGATGTCTCGCCAGAGCGAGCATAAAATGCATTGGTCCCCAATTTTGTCAGGTCAAGGTACCGCCAGATATCAACCGGGCATTCTCGTAGAATATCAAAGTCGAAACCCTCGTAGCATTATTTTATCGAACAGTGCAAAAAGATTGTTTCCACCTCAATCCCACAGATGGCTGGCCATTCAAGCAAGCTGTGACACTGCTCCTTCGACTGCACAGTTTCACAGTTTCTGATGCAAATGTAGGAACTCAAACCTCTTTGTGATGGTTGGTGAGAGTGTAATTCTACGGCTACATGGCAGAAGGTGATAAGTCACAAAACCGTGTTTTGAGAAAAACGGTTTTTTCTGTTTCTGCGGAGAGGCATGCTAATCCTGGGATATGTAATCAGTGGATTCTATTGGTGGCTTTTTTGGCATTTTCCCGGAGAGAAGCAGTTTCCTTTGTCATTTCGTTTTTTTTAAACTCGGATTTTGTGACTTATCCCCTTCTGACATAACGTTTTTTGTTAAAATGTGATAATGGGCTGTTATGGCAAAAAGGGGTAAGTGGACTTAACCTGTTTTTTAAAAAACAGCAGTATGCTTGTTATCAAAGAAAAGGGTTACTTCACTGTGACTTACCCCCATCGTAGTTTTTGTTCCTAAAATGTGACTTAACCCCTCCTACCCCTGAGCAGGAGGACAGCTGGAATGAGGTTATTGTTTTCGCGTGTCTATGTTCTTTGTTTCCTGGCCCTTGTACAGGGTTGCCAGCCGTTTTCAAAATCTCAAATCCCTGACTTTTCCAGGTTTTCCAGGTCTGGTGCCAGGAATTTCCAGGCCCTTTTTCCAGCACTTTGCCTGAATTACATTTTTTAAATTTCAGAATTCTCCAGTCTTTGCAGTCTCCACTACTACGTCACATGCTCAATACCACTAAAATTGCTTCCAATTTTGCATTA
>JASGXE010018600.1:0-10212 GCA_030068105.1 Sinentomon sp. SZTP_YWyxl
CACAGTGCTGGAAGCGTGTCTCTTACCTCTCGCTGTATTCGTCCTTGTGAGCGTAGCTCTGTACGCTGTTCTCCTCGACGAGGAACTTTACTCTCTGATAGAAGGACGCCGTCACTGCTGGCGGTTGCTTCCGAAGAAGCACTTCAACAGGATCATTTGCCGACAAGCACATTATGTGATCACTGCACGAAGGACTAGAGCAGCATTCACTATCTGAACAATCTATGACTCCATCTAAGTATCAATAGAAAGAACCACAGTTTTGATAGACGTGAGCGGAAAAAATGAGGGGCATTTGTGTCTGAAACAGAGGAGGTGTATTTATGGGTGTGAACAGAAGTGACAGAATTAATATTCTCAATTCTCACACGTGTTTTCCCATTTGACTGTTGCCGTTGCCTCCGAAGCTTTTTCTTTTCTTTCTTTTTACACTTATGCGGGCGGTGGAAATTAAAGCGCCAGAATGCCACATAGCAATCAAAAGAAAAGAGGTCAGATTACAACCTTGAAAAGATGACCTTTTATCCCTGCAGAGTTGAATTTTGCAAAAATCTGAAAAGTTGCAATTTTACACGTAGGTGTGTGAAGCGTGCGCTCACAGCCAGTCATTGAAAGATTGGCAGTGATTGCAAAAAACGGACTCAAGGTTGAACCATTTTCATCGTTTCTGATTTGATCTTTTGTTCTTCATTCTTCTTGGCTTGCTGTGGTGCTGAATTGTCAATCAGACGTCGTCAGTTATGCCTGAGTTTGCATGTGAATAAGTTTGTTAAATGTGCGTACCGAGGCATTCACACGAAAGGTTTGGCAGGCAACATGCCGTATGGTGCATGGCATACTCCCTCTTCGTCTGTGATTACATTGTAATCACATATGATATAGAGCGTGAGTTGTAGGAACCAAAGGTAATGGAAAAACCAATGAGCCAATGAAAAATGAGCCAATTGCGACATGTGAAGAGCCAAGTGAGACAGGTGGTGAGCCAAGTGAGACAGGTGGTGAGCCAAGTGAGACAGGTGGTGAGCCAAGTGAGACAGGTGGTGAGCCAAGTGAGACAGGTGGTGAGCCAAGTGAGACAGGTCATGAGTCAATTACGACATGTGGAGAGCCAAGCAGGTGGTGAGCCAAGTGAGACAGGTGATGGTAATGGAAAAACAACCAGGAACATTTTTGAACAAATACGGGACTGTGTCGTAGAAATTCATCGGAAGTCGGCCTAGACAAGTGAAAATCGTTGACAAAATCACCGATCTCGTTATCCGATCTGACCTTTATCATTATCGATTCCGTCGTCGCAGTTCTTTTCCAGGACGATACTGCAGTCTCTTCCAGCCCAACCATTGTGACAATTGCATGTGTACTCATTAGCCTGAAGTGCACACGAACCATGCTGATTGCAATTCTGTGGACAACCATCTGAAAAATAGAGTTTCATAAAATTTTCGTGCCACCTTTTTTGGAGAAACTCATTGAATTTCAGAGCTTCATTTTCCAAGATCTAAAATGCTGGAAAAGTGAAAGAATTTGACTGCGAACGACTTTCAAAAATTAACTTTTTTCCAGGGCTGGATTCCGGATTTGCTGTTCATATCGCTCGCAGCACCGTTCTCAGAGGTGCCAAAAAACTTGGGCGAGGAAGGAAAAATTCGCTGTGGCAGACCACGGGTTTTGGCTTTTGGATTTTCCCGCCCTACAGACATGTGACTCTTGCGGCGGAGAGATCATGACGGGGGTAACGCTAACTCTGAGCTGCGAGGTAAATTTTTTCCATTGGAGCAGATGGCAAAAATTTACCTCGCAGCTCGGAGTTAGCGTTACCCCCGTCATGATCGCTCCGCCGTTGGGGGAGTGAACCAAGGCAACGATTTAACTGAAATTATATGCACTGGAAGATTAATGTTAAAACGTTTTCAAGTTCAATTTGGGATCCTTTGTGTGTTCTTCATGTGGAAGTGTTTGAAACAGTTCAGCGTTCAAATTTTTATGAATTCTTAAGACTACCAAGGATTGGAGCGCTCTCCCCATGCCTCGTTGCTCGTTATACGAAATAACTATCCTCCCTAACTACAGGGTGAGCCAATAAAAAGAGGCCCGTCCGCTTTTGAGACAACTTATTCCTCAAAGCAGGTTCGCACGTTTGCAAATAAAGCAGGTTCGCAGGTTTGGTTCGCACGTTTTTGTGTACAGTGGCGGGAAAAATTACTCGTGCCATAAGTGCATGCCGATTTTTGATCTTTCAAGGAAACTGGGAGAGTTGTGTTGATTTCAGATTCAAGAAATCGGATTTTGTTGCACGGTAATATGCGTCAAATCATTTCTGGAATACCAATTTTGATGGGATCAAGATTTCCCCGAAAATTCAAGATAAAAGACACCATATGTGGTACAATTAATTTTCTCGCCGCTGCACATCACCGATCCGGTCTGCCTCCACTTCCTGACAAGCTTCTGTGCGGCACTCATGACCGGAGCCATGCGGGCGCAGCAGGCCCAAAGTGGACAGTAAACTGTTATTTGACCCGGACAAAGGAACCATGCCTGGAGTAGGCCTCCACAACAAAAATCCTCTGCTGCAACGTCAACACCATTAAAAAAAAACAATGCACCACCTGAGACATGCAACCAATTGTAAAAACAAAAAAGAACAAAATGTGCCAAAACGGAACGGTAAACAGGGGCCTTTTTTATTGGCTCACCCTGTAGTATCATCCATCTCACGAGTAATCAGAGTCTGTTATGACTTGCAATGCATAATGTGCTTTTACACTCTTTACTTATTCCCTTTTACTCCTATTTGTGTCAACCCTTCCACCAAGTTTGGGAGGCTGTCGGAGGGGGCTATTTTTACAAACAAAAAGAAATTCCTGATCACCTCTAACATCCTGACTGACAGCAAGACTTCACCATGGACCAGTGGGTGGGTTGTGTGCAACTCAAAATAAACGAAATAGCAGAGGATATGGGCACCTTTCAATGGGGTTTAAATAAAGCCCATCTCATTTTCCATGACATGCAAGTTTTGCAGTCATCGAATGACATCTCGAACACAATTTACTTGTTTACATCTTGTACTCTAACTCTCAAAAGCAAGGGAGAATGCGATCGCAGCACTCCGTTTGTGTAAATTTTTGTCATAGTCGGTGGGAAAATGTTAAAAAAAAAAAACAAAAAAAAAAAACCAAAAAAAAAAACCAGAAAAAAAAAACCAAAAAAAAAAAAACAACCAAAAGAGAGAATTGGTTTACCGAGTGTGCAGTGTTTCCCGTTCCATCCAGGACTACACACGCAGGTTCCATTCTTGCACTGTCCGTGATTGGAACACCTCTGGTCGCACGATCTCATCTCGCACGATTTCCCTTCCCATCCAGGTTTGCAGATGCATTTTCCATTTTGGCACATGCCGTGTGAGCCACAATTCAGATCACAACGAGCTGAAATTAGAACAAAACGGAATGGAAGGAACATGTCATCGAATCATAAAAAATTCATCCCGAACCATTTGCAGTCAAATTGGAGTTTTGAAACCTCTATCACGAAGTTAGTTGGCCAACAAAGTTGAGGTCATGATCAACACACACCGGCCCAGTTTCGGAAGGGCTGTCACCTTCATGGCATCCTTGAGAACAAGCAAGACTAAATTCTTTGGAAATGATAGCCTTGCAATCTGGTCGGGCTGCGGCTTTTGACTCCTATCATTGATGATGGAATGATTTTCCCCATAGTTGATGAACCCTTGCAGGAAGGAAGACCTGGTGAGGTTGCAAACTCACTTTGTGTTTCAACATTCGTCCATTATATGTTAGTTGTCTCGAAAATGCATGACGTTCTCGTGCATTTGGCAGACAACCAGTCGTTTTGAAAGGTGTGCGTAGAATAAAATAGTACCCTTATCCGCGAGCATTTCCCAGTAAACGCACTTAGAATGAATCAACGATCAAAGCATTCGATGACGTTTTTGTCTTCAAATGTCTGTTTGATTTCTCTCTGGGAAGTTTGAAAGTATCATGCAAAGGCCAACAAAGCAGGTTTTTACTAAAACTGCAAAATAATCCTCAGAACAAAGATTACCTTCGGAACAATCCGATCCATCCCAATTGGAATGACAGATGCATTTTCCTGCTTCAATGTCGTAAAGGCCATGATTTGAACAGTCAGGAAGACAACGTTGCAGCCTGGAATCCCTTTCGTTGCAGATCAATCCTCTCCAGCCGGGTTGGCAGATGCAGCGAGCATGGGCGCAGATTCCATGGCTTGAACAAGATGGATCTTTGCAGTCCTCTGGAAAATATAAACATTCCAACGTCACTTTCTCCTGAAATTGCCGCGATGTGGCTGGCATTCGTGGTTGAAAGGTAACCAGTACCTTTTCCAGTACTTCAGTAGAGTACTGGCAACCAATACTTATCAGTACTTCAGGTAACCTGACTATGTTCCATTTGTTTTCAACGTCACACAGATATTCTAACGTCACGTTCTGCAGAACGAGCCGCGATGTGGTTGGCATTCGTGGTTGCAAGGTAAAGCCAGTTACCAGTATAGTACCGACTTCAGTACCAGTAAAATCAGTACTTCAGTTCTGGTAACCAGTACCTACTTCAGTCCCAAAGCGATTTGAGAATTTCCAGACTACATTCCACTAGCTTCCGCCTTTGTTGTAGCAAGTGCCAAACGATTTGTGACAAAACAGTTTTGACAAACGACTTGTGGCAAAAAACGGAAGTCTTTGCTGACCGCCTGTCAGGAAAAGAAGACCTTAAATTTGCAAGAAATATGAACAAAATTGTGGAGACACGAATCCATCGTTTTTGTCGGTTTCTTCATTTTGTTTTGAGCGTTCGAGGTCTGACCGGGATTGCCATTTCGGCAATCTTGAAGGCGGAAGTTTTAAAAAATCTGGTTCAGCCGACATGATTAAGATTCATGATGGCGAAAAGAAGCCGTAAACCTTACGTGAGTCTTGAGTCTTGATGGGTAAAGAGCGCTTCCAATATTCCAACATATCATTTGCAGGTGTGCGTTTTGGATTTGGAGCCATAAATGAATGAGTTGCAATTACACAGGCCAGCGCAATTGTGCACTCCTGACTCTGCGGTAATTTGGGGAGTTAGTGATATTGGTCTTTCTGCAACTCTTCGACACTTCAACAATCATGGTGCTTTCGATCTCAGGGTATCCTCGAAGTGATACGTGAATATCAAAATACCACTTTCAGATAAAGAAAGCCCTGGTGTCGCAAGACATCAAATGATAATTAACAATAGAACTGAACTCTGAACTGCTCACCTTCTTGGCAAAATTTTCCTTTCCATCCGGCGTTGCAAGCGCAGGTTCCGTTTCCACATTTGCCATGACCACCGCAATCTGCAATCTCGCAATCATGTTCTGGAATATCGCATTCAGCTCCCTTCCATCCTTCAATGCAGTGGCAAATTCCACCGCCATATTGGCCATGGTTGCTGCACAGAATCGGACAAACACCTGCGACGAGAACATATACGAGTTGATAGGTGCAATTAAAGGCAACCGTGCTGGCTGCAAGCAAGACCTCCAGCGGAAGTTCACTCACACTCATATGGCCTGGTTTTAATGTCACAAAATCAAGGCAAAGTGTTTTCGCCCATTTTGTGTTTGCGACATGTTTTCGATTTGATTGGAAGCGTTAATTCAATTTATCAAAAGCTCAATTCATCAAAAGCTTTTGTTTTTGACATTGGTTGGGTTCCAAATATTCCGCTGGACACCCTTTTTGTTTTTTTCTGTCCCAATGAGGTCCCAGATGGTTTTAAAGAGAGGTGTTGAAGTCTTCCTTTGACCAGAAAATATTTGGTCGTCGCAAACTCTGCCGGCGCTTCACCAGTCAGAATTTCTAAAAAATAGTTTCAGTTGTTGATTCACGAAGTTATGTCCGGGAGTTTAGCGAAATTTGCTCTTATGGCCATGGCTGCCGTTTTTGCCTATTCGGTGCGGGCACGCCCAGAAGGCGTTGCTTGTTTCCAATGAACCCAGGATGAAGGACCTGAGTTAGACTTTCGGTGAGGAGACTTCGGCGAAGTCCTTAGCTCTTGTTCATTTGTATTTTCCGACTGATCGAACTGAAGTCACAGTTTCAAAATTCAATTTTGGACCAAACATTTTTCGAGTGTAGAAATCAATTTGTACACAACCATTTTCAGAGTGCAAAGGACCTCTTCAAACGACGTTTGAGTGCAAACCATGTTGAAGAAGACAATTGTTGGAACTTACTTTGAGAGCAGTCCGGGCCTTCGAAGCCATCTGTGCAGTCACACCTCCCCAAATAGCATGATCCACGTCCACTGCAATCATTTGGACAGAGTTTGGCAGAGTCAACAGCATCCTCAATGACCAACTCAACTTCATGATTCTCCACATCATCGTTGTAGAGACTTAGGAACCATTTTCCTGGCTCAACTGGCTGAAGGATGCTGGCCGTATCGGTTGGAGGACCGAAAGGTGACAACTTCGATGATCTCTTTTGTCGTCGGGATTGATTGTTGACTGTTGCTGTGGATGACATGATACCGGTGTTGTCAACTGCATGTGTGGTCCTGAAAATATGACACAATGTTTTGGAGTATGAGACGCATTTGAGGTTTGTTGTGAACTGCAGCAAAGAACAATAATTTTGATGAGACCTCGCTTCTCCTTTTGTCCAGAAACTGCAAATGACCTAAAATGGTCGTCCAATCGATGGATCCAGATCTTTTTGTGGTCAAATAGGCTATTGAGGGATCACAGAGCCGTTGAATGACAAACTGATGAACTTTTTGCACCTTTTGCAGAAAGCACCTTTTGCACTCTCTAACCGGCGAGCTTGAATGTCACCAGAGCATCACGAGCTTTTGCTTTTCACTTCTCATTGGTAAATTCTCTTAAGCTTATAGATTTTCTACAAGCAAGCTGGATTGTAACTAAAAGACCTCTCTCACGGAGTAAAACCGCAAAGAAGTCAATGACAGCCTCGCTTTCAAACATCCATTAGGGATTGGCAATCAGCTGAACAAATGATGATAACACGTGCCGACAATTTTTCCCAAAAAAGGCTTGATGGATCAGCGTAGATTATAAATGCATAAATGCCTCCAACATCATAAATGTCCCCGCTACTGAAACTGAGGGCTAACCAGAAATTGACAGGCACTCGTGTGAGTATGAGCCAGAGCACGAAGGTTTTCATTCTTCAGAGAAAGGATTTAAAATCTTGCTGTCAAGCTTCATCTCGGTGTATTTTGGGAGTTCCCATAGAATCATTGACCCAGAAATTGACAAAAATTTACAGCAGCAAAACTGACCAATTCGGGCTGAGATAACCGACAAAAGCCTTCTTGGAGGTGGTGAAAGACACTGCTGGCGAGACACTCCTGCTCGGTCGACTGGTTCTCTGAGTTATCCTGCTTCCACTGAGGAACTCAACGAAGTCATACTGAGTCACAGAAGCCACCACGTTCCTCCTTCCGAACACCCCAAAAGGAGCTCGCCTGGGAACAGTGACGTTTAATCTGAGCAAGGCAGGCCTATCCAAGGTCAACTCCCCAGTCCAAAATCGCCTAGGGAAAGCAACGAAACGGTAGATCTTCCCCAGGGCAAGAAGTTCTGCCGCCTCTTGCCAGGGTCGTTTACTGGGTGCGTTGTTCCTATTGTTGTTTCCTCCGGCGTTGAGGTGGCCCGACTGTTGACTGCCACCCTGCTGATGGTGATGATGGCTGTGTTGGGTGCTGTCAGCTGTTGTTGGCATTATGCCTAACGTGCTGCTGCTAGGCGAAATTGGCTCTGAAAGTAATGCAACCGAAATGGAAATAAAAGTTAATGTTGTCAAAAAGGTGCCGTTGCCGAAGCGGTGCGCCTGGCCGCGAGGCCGACCTTCCACACTTCGACTCAGGCCCTGCTCTAGAGTTGAGCGAATCGCCTGGAAGTGCGGAGAAGGAGCGAGATAAGCGCTCCTCGAAATGCCTTTTGTAAATGCGCTCGCTGATGCAAATTTGCGAAAGGCTTAGTGGAAATAGTTGCACTGGGGATCCGTAAGCCAATTGGGATTTTGAATATTCATATCGACAGGGTGTCAAATTTGAAACTGCAGCTAACTGTGATTGACTTCACCATTTTCAAAAAGCGACTGAATAAGCGATGGATGACACGTTTGCAACGCTTGCAGGAAATCAGCTAAAGAAACGTGTGCTTCGGCTTAATTTTACGAAAAAAACAATTCCCCTGTTGGCTGAAAAAAATGCGCCGAACAAGGTCTGAAATATTGAAGGGGAACAGTGGGAACCATGCATGTAATTCTCTGCAGTGGGTGGAGAACGTCCTTCACAGAGTCACCCTTTCAAAAGGGAAGCAAAATTGAACGCATGATGTTCTCAGTTCACTTTCAATGTTGGAAATGTGGAAAATCCGATGAACGCATGTGCCAATACAACTCGTGGATAATTTCAACACCCTGTTGAATCTTGTGCGTCGTTTACAACACTACTTAACCGGCCTCATACATACCCCTATAGTCGGAATAATGGCGTCTTCAAATTTGCAGTTTAACGAAATTGAGAATTCTCCCTTCCCCTTTGGAGGTTTTGGTTTTCCCTTATAGCCTTCAGCAGCCTCTAACTACGGGATAGGAACACATAGTTTACGATGGATGGGGCAAGAGTTAGTGGGTTGCCAGAATAGGAATTTGCATGGGTCTCTCTCCCTTTTTGCGATTCGACAATTTGCTATTTTCTCTTTTGTGCCACATGGGTAGGCCTACATGGTGGCATAATACAGACGCAAATGCACGGAGGGGCCTGTGTTGGTTTCGAGATTGCTTCTTGCACGTTGTAACGTCATTTGTCAAAAATGACGACTGCCCTGGTACCAACTCTGGCTTTGACCCAAACCCCTGAACAATAGTTAACGTTGGGTACCAATGCAGTTTCAGCGTTGTCTCCTCGCCAAGCGTGATTTCAGCAACGGCGACGTTGAACTGGCCTCGCGTTGCAAAAAGATCCAATCAGGATTTCCAATAATTCCTGTTACAATTTGCTACTTTCAGGTCAAATTATGACAGCATCGTGAGGATGATGGCCGTGATAAAAAGACTCAAGGTGTCACTTGCACCACAAGATCATGGGATTTCATTTCCAAGGGCGCAATTTCAGGTTCAGACAAGAGGGGGCAATTGTGAGTAAATCTCGAAAATGGATAAAACAAAGAGCCCGCAGGCATGGGTGCTGATTCTTAGGTGCAGAAGCAGCTTGCTATACCTGGACTTCTAAATTTATTTAACAGAACCACTCCCAACCGAACAAGCTAGGTACGCCACTGATCTTGCTGCGTAACGTTGAAGTTGCTCAAAAGACGTGGATTGCAAGATAAGGTCCCACACCTCACATGCATGTTCCTGGATTGGGAGGACCGGGGAGTTATAAGCTTTAAGCTTGGCCTGGCACGACGCCAACCAGTTAAACTGCGGATCAGCATCCCAAGAACCTACCGAACTTTCTTATGTGTGTAAGTGTCGTGATTTGCTCATGAAAGATTGGCGGAAAGGTGAACGCCCTAATATTTGAACTGTGAGCCCTTCCCATCAATGGAACAGTTGACAACTGGGGGAAGATATTTTGATGTTCGCATCGGAAACTCAATCCAAATGCATTTGTAATATTTGATATGAGCTCCCTCGTTCAATTGGCTTCGGATCAATGAGTGACAGGGTGTTCCACAAAGAACAAGGCAATCTGCAAGGAGATTAGCTTGAAAATTCAACACTTCGAATTGATATGCAAGATAAGTAAAAGGGGACCGAGAACGCTTCCCTGCGGAACACCACATTTGACTGGACGACAGGCAGAAGCCTCACCTTCCACTGCAACGCTGTAATGACGACTATTGGAAGTTTTCAATCAACACAATCAGTTGAATGGGCAATAATAACCGACGGGCCAGTTTTGCAAGAAGAAGGTCGTGTGGGATAAGGTCAAAAGCCTTCTTAAAGCCAATAAACATTGTTTGTATAGGCTGCCTCTTGTCTAAGGTATAACCCCAAATCATAGGTGAATTCGGTCAGCTGTGTTAGACAAGAATGTCCCTCCCTGAAACCATGCTGAAAACGGTTAAGCATGTTCTCTTTCTTGACAAAAGTCATGAGGGGAAAAGGATGTTTTCAAAAATTTTGCTGACGATAGACAAAAAGACAGGCCTGTTGACAAAAAGACAGGC
>JASGXE010018601.1:0-10644 GCA_030068105.1 Sinentomon sp. SZTP_YWyxl
ATTGGCCGTGCCATATCCGGACAGATCAGGCCAAGTGATAAAAATGTGAGTTCATAAGGTTTTCAGTTTATTCTTGCAATTGTGGCCATGATTTTCAACTCCTAATCTGGTGCAGATCCCTTTTTCAGTTCTGGCCTTGTGATACATTTTTCAACTCGCATTCGCTCAGAATGGCATCTATTAATTGACTGAGATTTCTGAGGACTCAGTACAAGAGACATAGAAATCACACCTGTGCAATCCTTCATTTCTCTGATGCCGCCTCGCGGCTCCGTGCGATTTGCAAAATCCCGAAGCAAATTTTGTTACCTCGCAATGTACAGGGCGTCCGCAGATTCATCTGCATCGCCATTTCCCTGTTCGCATTCGATCCGAAGGTTCATTGAGCAAGCATTCGCCGGCCTTAATCTGAGGTTTCTCGAGCCCTGGTATTCAATTGTTGTTGTCGCGAACCATGCGGTTTCGCGGCGTTGGCCTCACGCGGACACAGGGCAAACCTCAGGGCGCGGTCGGGGACGCCGCAGGCTGGATTGTCCGGAACGCCCGATGATCGCGTTGATTGCGCAATTGATTGCGTCACATAGCGTTGGCGCTGAAGGGTCTCGGCGGCCGGGCGCGCTCCACTGGAGGGAACGCTCGAGGCTCACACGCGCACTGGCATGGCCCTGCTGCGCGACGCGGTGGAAACGCGGTGCTTCTGCGAAAGGTCTGCGCCCCTGAAAGCATATGCAAACCCGCAATACATCTAAGCCATACGTGCGAACGTTTTTGCCCCTGCGAAGTTGCCCCTGCAGCTATGCAACACATATCACAAAACTTGCCGAGGAACTGGTCTTATTTTTTCATTACAATCTCAATACAACCCTCATTTTTATAATAGGTACAACGAATCTAAATCAAACCGTTTCATTTTAGCGTTTTACGTGACAACTTCTCCTTTTGAGCCGTTTTGAGAAAAAATTATTTCCGAAATTTGCGTTTAAATAAAGAAACGAAACGTATGGGCACCTAATCCACTCTTTTTGCCCATATTGAAAGATTCTTTCAAAAGTGTCATGGAAACCCCAGATGAATTTTTGTTTTGAGCAATGGGAGCTTGGGTGTCTCGTTTCTTCCAATATGGGCGCGTTTCTCCCAATGGGTGCAGAGCTTGATGAAAAATGTGGAAATGGCAACGCAAGAAGAGATTGCGAAAGAAAAGATTGAAAGTCTCTGGAGGCTTTTAAAAGACCTGTAGGTTCATTCATTCGTGAACATTTCAACCATTTTGAACCACGATATACCGCATAATGCTCTGTAAAATGCCTCTAAATGGCAAAAATGCCTCCACATGATGATTTTTCATGTTCCCGCAAAAATAAGTCAACAAAAATAAGTTTTTCCAACACTGGAAACGCTTTACGTACACGTTCCTCAACATCATTCAGCTTCATCAAACTTTTCCTGAACGTATGACCGTTTTTCCTGTTCCTGGCCTTGTTCAAAATATCTGTCCACTCACCATTTTTGCTGTTTTAGTCCCATCTGCGGCCATGTTGATCTTATGAGTGCAGTCGATTTCTCTGATTTTGCCCTTTTCCAATTCCTGGCCTTGTTCATCGGAACAACTCCTGTTTGATCAAGGCCAGGGTAGGACTAAAACCGCAAAAGGAGTGATTTATCTCATATTTTGAACAAGGCCAGGATTGGAAAAAGGCCAAAATCGCAGAGAAGTTGATGATCACAACCCCTGGCAACACATTTTGCCTTTCTTGGAATTTTCAGGGCAACCAAAGCTACATTTTGCCCCTGCTCATCCTCGGTATGCTCTCCTGTGTTGGAGGATTCCTTTCATTGATGCTCCCTGAAACTGCTCAGGCCAATCTACCGGAGACGGCTGCTGAGGCAAGGGAATTCGGATTGGATCAGAAATTCCTTTTCATGCCGTGCATGCACAAGTTAGCATTTTCTTTTTTTCAATTCCAAAAGACCTGAACCCCGTAAGCCCCATAAGCTATAGAGATACGTAAATCCGCCATTAGGTCACACTCTCTTGACATTCGAGGAGCCATGTCTCCGTCGGGAATATCATTTATACTTGTACGTTTTTGGGAAATCTGTCGCAATCAGAATGAAGAGCGTTTTTCTGTGTCCGAAACAAAGTTACCAAAATAAGCCTGGATGCCTTGGCCTAACTTTGCTCTGCATTGTCTATAAGCCTTATGAACCTTGTAAGCATGAACAGTAACAGAAACAATAATGACTCCCTGAATGCAAGTACCTTTATCATGGGAGTCATTATTTGTGCAAGTACATTGGATCATGGGAGTCATTATTATTTCTGTGACTGTGCATCCCCTTGAGAGGATGCCTGCAACCATGGCCAGGTACGGCACATCCATGATGCCAGACATATACAGTTGTAAAAACAATAATGACTCCCATGATCCAATGTAGGTACTTGTATTAAAGGAGCCGTTATTTTTTTCTGCGTGACTGTATATACAGCATTTTCCGTGCATTTAATCGCCTATAACGGGTGCGAGAATGCATTCATCCGATTGTTAGCAAGATGCATTCATTCTTAAGAGAAAACCTTCAAGATTGCATTCATTCTCGAGAGAATATTTCAATAATGCATGACAAGAAGGAATGCCATGCATTCTTGAGAGAACCGTTCAAGGATCGCTTCAAGAATGCACAAACTTGAGGGAAGATTTCAGGATTGATGGATTTCAATATCTCTTGCATTTGAAAAGGGTGACCCTTTCATGCCAGCATGTCGTGTCATTTCTTCAAAACGAGAATTTGGACTGAAAAGAAATCAGAGGGCCACTGCATAGTGGCGGTGGAATTAAAGTACTCATACGAAGTGCGTGTAAAAATTGTGGATGTTCAGATTTTAGCAAAAACTCCATTAAGGATCCTCTCCGAGGCTAAAATCTGACAGCTCTAGGCAGAGCTCTGTTGAAATCTGGCGCATTAGTTTCTATCCGCCTGCACAAGAGGAAAAAGAAAAAAAAAGATTCGGAGGCAACAGTTAAATGAGAAAAACAGACGTACGAGTGTGAGTATAGCGGCGGCGGCATTAATGTACTCACACATGTAAAAATTGCGACCATTCAGTTTTCGGCAAAAACTCTATGCTGCAGAAATTTTAGATCCTCTTTCATGACCGAGGTCAAAATTTGACAGCTCGATTTCGAAAAAAGAAAGAAAAGAGTTTTAAAGAAAGAAAAAAAAATCTTGAAGGCAACAGTTAAATGGGAAAAACACATGAATGGGTAGATTAATTCCGCCGCCACTATACATTAATCCGCCATTGCCTTTAAAATTAACCCGCCATTGCCATTGCCTCCGGGTTTAAACAAACCCTGAGTGACGAGGTAATTTTTTTTCCATTTACGAGTACTCCAACGGAAAAATTTAATTTCCTCGGCGAGTTGGAGCCACTTCGGTGATGATCTCCCAGCCGTCATCAGGGATTGAAGAGGGTCCTCTGTTGAAATGGAATCGGATAATAAATTCGTTTGTTAACATTGTCAGCAGCTCCATGTCGGCACAGATCTGATGCGAAGCTGTCAATCAGTCTACTCTTCATTCCAGATCTGGCGCCGTGGAGGATGGACTTGACCCAGCACACAGGTCATCAGTCATCAGTTCAGTCGGTAATCACAAGCGTTTATCGATAGCCGTGATTGGCCACCAGGAATCCAGAAACTCCCGTTATTCAATTGGATCAGACGGACTGCATGATGTTGACCTCAGTAGTAGGCGTCAATCGAGGAGGGTTTCGTTGGCAAGTGCGGCAGGGGCTTGCCTCTTCTTCCCTCAGCCAACAAGGAGGATGTCGCCCCAGTCGATCAGTCCGATTTTGGCGAGAAAGATATCGACCTTCGTCCAGCCGAAGAGAATGCACGACATCGAAGTTCAGGTTGGAAAAAATTTGGAATTCAATGACCCTTTTGGGGGTACCACTTAATATTTTTAGGATATTTCTCCTATCGCTATTTTTAGAATATTTCTCTCTATCACTATTTTTAGGATATTTCTCCTGCGTCACTAGTTTTAGGGTATTTCTCCTATCACTATTCTTCGGATATTTCTCCTATCACTATTTTTAGGATATTTCTCCTATCACTATTTTAGGATATTTCTCCTATCACTATTTTTAGGATATTTCTCCTATCACTATTCTTCGGATATTTCTCCTATCACTATTTTTAGGATATTTCTCCTATCACTATTTTTAGGATATTTCTCCTATCACTATTTTTAGGATATTTCTCCTATCACTATTTTTAGGATATTTCTCCTATCACAAAGGAACCGTGAAAAAATCTTTTGTGAAAAACTCATTTGAAGTATGTGCTGCAGTTTTAGGTGTAAAATTCGCCTATCACTATTTTTTAGCCGCGATATTTCTCCTATCACTATTTTCCGGATCGAATTCGATCCCAGTCACTTCGTCTCTAGAATATTTCTACCTAGTCACTATTTTTATGGATATTTCAACCTATCAGGTGAATTTTTAGGATATTTCAAAACTGTCACTATTTAGGATATTTCGAACCTGTCACTAGTTTTAGGGTATTTCGCAAATCGCTATTTTTAGCATATTTCTCTGAAACTATTTTTAGATATTTCCCTGTCACTAGTTTTACGGATATTTCTCCATACACTCATTCTTCAGCATATTTCTCTGATCACAGAAGGAACCGTTGAACCAGATCTTTTGTGAAATACTCATGAAGCTTGTGCGCAGTTTCATCAGACATTTCATACAAACCACATGAGTGGTAATACAGCCTCTGGCCATGACAAAAATCCGGTCGCAATTTTGAACTATCTACGGAGCCTTCGTCTCAATACGACTGAGGTACTATAGGCTGCAGTGGACCCGACTTTTGAGCACGGTGCAATGTAATTCAACCTACATTTCGCATGAAACAAAACGCAAAGCAAAACGAAACATGAAGCAAGTAGAAACGGATCCCCACCTCATCCAGCAACAGCTCTGCGATTAAGAGTGTGGACCACTTTTCTTGAGATACGAAGCTTTCATTTCATCAGTCATTTCATACAAATGCCACATGAGTGGTAAATACAGCCCCTGGCCATGACAACATACCGGTCGCAATTTTGAACTATATCTATACTGAAGTAGGCCTACCTGCTCTTCCAAAAATGATTGCCACAAGTTCTTTTCCTGACATTGGAAGATGGTCAACATCTATGGGGCACCTTGCGGGCAAACTCACAGACCGATTTTCGAAGTAATTACCGCATGACAGCAATTATAGACGAGAAACATATGAAGTGTGGGATGCGCAGGTCCAATGGCCGGCGGAAGACCTGGAGCACGTTACTGGACTATACGAGAAACTGAACCTCTCTCATATTTATTGAGAAGGTTCTCAGGGATGCTTCAATCAAATTTTTCATTGTTGCGAATGCAAAAATTTGATGGAAGGCTCGCAGTTAACCTTCTCAACGTTGAGAGAGTTTCCATGACAACAATAGGATTTTATTTCAGTACCTGTCTCAAATTGCAGGTGAATTTCCACGACGAATTTTACAAGGACGAGAAAGTCTGGCGGACTGAATACGAAGAAGAAAGAGGTTGAGAAGAAAGTTCGCCGAGGATCTCGACGGATTTGGCAAACCTTCGGAGGGTCACGACAAAAAGGGACACGACAATCCGGCCTTCCAACCGGACGAATCGGCAAAACAGTGAAAGACGTTTTCGGTCTCGTGCCGCAGCAATCGCGTTACCACACGTATATGCATTTCTCGTTCCAATCCAAACTCGCCAATTTTGTGCTTTTTGGTTGCGTTGTGGGCTCATATGCTGAAAATGGCTCGTTCATCCTCATCCAACCAAGTTTCTGTTTTTTTTTGCTGAATCTTTTCCTTCATAAATCACCTGTTCAATAATTATGAATAATGTTGGGCAGATATTTTCACTCATGGTGAGTAAATTTCATACTGTAGATTTCATACCTTTCCATTTAGTTCTAGTCATGATTATAGTTTTTGAAAAATGCCAGGCCAAAGTGGATATTCTTCAGAATCTTCAAAGCACACAGTGCAATCTAATCGTGACTCCAATCCCGCATACGCCGCAAAATGCATTGCATGAAGGAATGCGTTTTGCGGCGCTTAAGAGATTATGGGAATCACATTGCCCCGCCGTGCTTCAAAAGTATGGAAAATATCATGTAGGACCGACATTTCTGTACTGGTATTATTTTATCCCAAATGTCCTATGCATACACCACAGCATTGATACATCATCATTGCCATTCCAGAAGAGTGCAAAAGTGCCCTTAAACCCGCGTCAGAATGAACAGATTTTTTGGTAATAGTTCGGAATACCTGCCGACATTGAACTGAACGAGTTATCATGATTGCTCTGTGATATACTTAAAGCTAACTAAACCTGACCTAACCTAACCTAACCTGTCCACAACCTCTCCTGACCTATCATGCCCTACCTCGTCCTGCAAGTTCAATCCTAGTTTTGGACAGACTTGATCTAAAGTCTGTTGCAAAAACTCTGTCCAGTTCAGCTTTTTTCAGATGTCGGCAGGTATTCCGAACTGACAACCGATTTCTTAAAGCCATTGTTAAAAGATCGTCTGATCCATAAACAGAATGTATAAATGCCCATTACAAGCTGTGAGCAAAGGATTGGAACATTGACCATTGGCCATTGTTTCTTCTACAAATTGTTTTGGACAGACGATCTAAATGTTTGTAGCAGAAAATCTGTCCATTCTGACGCGCCAAAAGATAAATTTCCATAAAGCCATGTAAAAGTGCCGCTATAAAACAGTGTATAAATGCCTATTAAAGCTGCGTGCAAATGCTTGTAAAGACAGTATTGGTTTTTCTCGTGCAGATTGAAAATACATCCCTAATTTTTAACCCTTTCTCCCAAGACGTGACAGGCTTTCGTAGCAAAAATGGGAAGTCAGCACTTAAAAAAACAAGCTCCAAGTGGGCAGGTTTCGGTGCTGGCAAGCAGCTCTTACACGTTATTGAGACAATTTCACTCAGAGGAAGCAATTGGCAATTTCAATAATTGGATCCCACTCTTAGATATCTGTGCAGGTGTATGGGATTCTACAGAAGCAACTCCACCCAAACTCACTTGTCCCGCTTTAGAGTTGGCGAGGTAGAGGTAGAGCTTATAGAGCCTATAGAGGGTGTAACCAATGCCAATGGCAATGTTTAAACAGACGAAAATAACATGCCAAAAACATGCCAGCATAGCATCCTTGTGAAGTTTGAAGTCTCTGCAGAAATGTGAAGTACGAGTAGGTATATTTTGTTTTGAATACAAATTATGGAAATTTCAGTTGCCAAATTCCGCAGCGATTGCGAAAAATGCCTGCGTGGTCCTGGACGACGTGAAGGCTCAGTGAAGATTGCATTTTTAAAGTTTCTAAACCAGTCCTGCACAATTAATTGACAATGGACAATGAAGATGGCCGACAACGGAAAAATGGTGATAAATATTGGCGACAACAGTGAACGGCAATGAACATTTGAGACAACGGAGAGTAACATGGATATTCTGGCGACAACGGTGAGTGACAATGAATGTTGGCGACAACAGTGAACGGCAATTAATATTGGCGACAACAGTGAGTGGCAATGAATAATTGGAAACAACAGTGAGTAACTATGAATATTCTGGCGACAACGGTGAGTGACAATGAATATTGGCGACAACGGCGAGTGGCTATTTGAATATTGGCGAGTGGCGACAGCAGTAAGTGGCAATGAATATTGGTGACAACGGCGAGTGAATATATGAATATTGGCGACAACAGTAAGTGGCAATGAATATTGGCGATAACGGTGAGTGGCAATGAATATTGGCGACAACAGCGAGTGGCTATTTGAATATTGGCGAAAACGGCGAGTGACCAATGACTGGCGGTGAGTGGCAATGAATATTGTCGACAACGGTGAGTGGCAATGAATGTTAGCGACAACAGTGAGCGGCAATGAATATTGGCGTCAACAGTGAATGGCAATGGATATTGGCGTCAACAGTGAGTGGCAATGAATATTGGAGACAACGATGAGTAACTATGAATATTCTGGAGACGATGGTGAGCGGCAATGAAGCAATGAACATTGGCGACAACGGCGAATGGCTAATTGATATTGTGACAACACCAAGTGGCAATGAATATTGGCGACAACAGTAAGTGGCAATGAATATTGGCGATAACAGTAAAGTGGCAATGAATATTGGTGACAATGGCGAATGGCAATGAATGTTGGCGACAACAGTGAGTGACAATGAATAATGGAGACAACGGTGAGTTGCAATCAATATTTGCGACAACCGTTAGTGGCGATGAATACGTATTGGAGACAACGAACGTCGCAAATATCCACAGCATTATGCAACGCCTTTAATCGTAAGCCCTGTCCGGTGTTGTCGCGGAAAGTAGTCATGAAACAATTCCCTTGCAAAAATGTTGATGCAAAAACGGTTCATGAATCCGGGCCCCATGGAGCAGTGTTAATTGACGTGGAAATTGAAGAAATTATTTTGGGCATGCGCTGGCTCGTTCGGAGCAGTTTCAGGTGACTGGTCGCAAAGGCGGGATTGGAACAGCGGAGATTGTAAAGTATTTTTTGTTTCTCTGATATCTTGACGGGGCTCACGAATGATGCTTCTTTGCAGAGGGAGCTCCACGGTGTTTGCATGACCTTCTGCAGACTTTCCTTCCACTCCATAAATGTAAAAATCCCCTATATTGTCTGATCAAGGAGCGGCGCAAAAGATAAATTTTTGATGTTTCGACACACCGATATGAAACCCACATCGAAAGCTGGTTAGCGTGAAAGGCTACTGCGACCTTCCAGCAGCTGAGGGCCTGTGAGAAAACCCACATCCCACAAGATGGTCTTCGCCATGGCACGAAAAGTCGCCTTTGGTGAGGAAAAAAACAAAAATCCCCGAACTACAATCCATCGGATCGTTCCTGAAATTGCGAGGCTTTCATGAGGCCTGTGTAGGCCTATATGCAAATCAAGAAAACAATTAGTGACGGTAATGCCGAAAACCATTGCTGAATATTTCTCCCAGAAAGAGCCGGATACAATAATCCAGATGCCAGATGGTCATCAAGGCTCATCAATGCCATAAGCTGTTTCTTCCTCTTCAGCTCACCACGCTTCTTCATCTTTTCATATCTTTTTCGAGGTTTCACAAGAAAGGGGGCGTATAATTAATTGCTGTCGGAAGAGACATTTTCAAAGAGGCCGGGTGTGCTAAATCCTTGGATTACTGAACACTATTTTAACTGTTCCAAGTGATACGGTTAAAACGTGTCATTTCGGCGCATTTTTCTCTTCAAATTAACCCGTGACGGTTCAAATGACGAGGCTTGTTTACTGGGAATTGGGGTATGTTGCGGATAAAGCCGCAAGTCAAGACAACTGTTCGACAAAGACCCTTCAAGGGAGCGGTTTTGGCCATGGAGCTATTGGAGTCTCGTTTGATGCTGTGTTGAGCCCTCTGTGTGAGTCGGCCTGCTGGGGATCTCCCAGGTTGCGCATCTGGGCGGTTGCATTCCTTTCAAAAAGTGGGATGTTCCCAGAACATCCGGGTGGCATGCTTTCTGTGCTTTTTCCTTTTTTTTTTTTCTTTTCTGCTTTCAGTGGGCGATTCCTCCTTTCGGCGCAGACACTTTGGCGCCGATTTTTCGAAACCGAGAACAAAAAGCTCAGCAACAGCGGAAAGTTTTCTCTCAAGCGGACTGATCCCCTCCTGAGCCCCTGATTTGGACAGAACGCGCCATATATAAGATCGGGATCCCGCAAAGAAAAACGGAGCTAAACTTTCCAAGACAGGTTCCCTTCAACATCCACTGAATTCTGGATTAGAATGTACCCATACACATTAAAATCAGATGCGACTTTTCAAAACTTATTACAGGAATGGAAGGATCGATCATGGCCAGCAAGGTGTAAACCTAATACTCTTCATTCTTTACACAATGCGACTATGCAAAGTAAGCAGAAGGAGTAAATGATAAAAGCCATGTTATATGATTACAAAAGTGCGTTCATTTTCAGAATGGTCCGCGCCAAAAATCAGAGGTCAGATCTCTTGTGAACAATTTAAGTTCTAAAAAGGCAGTGGGGACGGATGGTATCAGCAGCAAGCTATTGAAAATTTCGATTGATTTCATAATTGAGCCCTTGACGTATATTATTAATCTGTGTTTGACGACTGGTGAATTTCCTGACATTCTGAAAGAAGCAAAGGTACTGCCGCTATACAAAGCAGGAGACCAAATGTCTCCTGGCAATTATCGACCGATATCCATCTTGCCTGCACTTAGCAAAATATTTGAGAAAATCATTGCTAGCCGTTTGGAAAACTACTTTCAATCACAAAATCTTTTTTACCGGAACCAGTATGGTTTTCGCAGTGGCCTCTCCACGAAAACAGCTTTGACGAATATCATTGACCAGTTGCAACGCTGTTTTGACAGTGGACATAATGGGATTGGTGTATTTGTTGATCTGAGCAAAGCATTTGACACAGTTAATCATTCCATACTGCTAAGGAAACTAGAAGCCTATGGTGTGAGAGGAAGTGCACATAAGCTTGTTCAAGATTATCTGAGA
>JASGXE010018609.1:0-10505 GCA_030068105.1 Sinentomon sp. SZTP_YWyxl
TTTGCTGATGATTCGCAATACTAAATGAAATAATATCCCCTGATAACATAAAATTCCTGCAAGATGATTTACGCTGTGTTGAGGAGTGGTTTCAATGTGGGGCATGCGTTTGAATGTTTCAAAATGTTCAGTGATATCTTTCACAAATAGAGTAAATACGCTCCCTGGCAAGTACGCCTTGTGTAATATTGTTTTGCCTTCTGTTGATAGTGTTACCTATCTGGGTGTTACATTTACAAAAACTATGTGCTGGAGAAAGCATGTTCAAAATGTGGTAAATAAAGCTAATTCGGCTTTATTCTTTGCCCGACGAACTTTCTACCGTGCAAGCCAATCAGTTAAAGAGAAGGTTTATTTTGCCCTAGTCCGCTCACTATTAAAATATGCTGCTGCTGTGTGGGATCCCTATCGCTTGATTCATGTCGAAAAACTTAAGAGAGTTCAGAGAAGAGCAGCACGCTTTGTTTGTGGCTGTTACAGTACCAGGAACAGTGTTTCAACTTTGATATCAAATTTAGGTTGGACTTCACTTGCAGCACGAAGAAGGGCCTCCAGGCTAGTTGGCATTCTGCAGAGTTTAAATAACATTGGTGGATGGTCTAGTCTGAAAGAATTTCTTTTTCCTCCAACTTACAGGGCACGGCACGATCATGACTTTAAGTTAGCCTCTCATCGTGCGTATAAGGATGTTGGAAAATTTTCTTTTGTTGTTAGGACCGTAAAAGACTGGAACGGTCTTGATGCTGGAGTGTTTGGATCTGGCAACGATCTGTCAGCAAAGTCTTTTAAAACAAATATCTTGCACGGGGTCGCAAAATAAACCAAGCATTTTGATTGGATCCTTCCAAAAAAAGCTGTTAGGTATTTGTTATTGTCTTATTCACTTGTTGTTTTGATTTTGATTCACTTGTTTCACTGAACATGTTGATCTAAGGCAGTTTCTTGTCAAAAGAATTATTTTCTATTTTGTTTTGCATCCTCAATTATGACAATGCTTACCAGCTGCATACTTATTGTTAATTTGCGCCGGGCTCTGCCCCTGCAAGTTATTGAAATTAAATTAAATTAAAAATTAAATTAAATCCGAGGATATCCCGATTTGACGCTTGGTCAAAAAAGCAAAATAGAGCTGACCTAACCTAACCTAACCAACCTAACCTACCCTAACCTCGCCTAACTAGCCTATCCAAACCTTACCTATAACCCATTTTCTTTGTTCAGAGTGTTTTCCCGCTTTCTTGTGGCTCGCGACTTTTATATGGGGTTTGATGGAAAAGTGCCCGATTCGTATAGATTACGAGTAGGTAATCAAATTCGCTTCCCGGACGTGGTTTACGCGTTGACGTTCTTTTTTCCAAATTGAAGCTATAACCCAAGCAAAACTGACCAATCTTCGCTGTCGACTGCAGTCGGCCGCATTATGATAACCTGCTGGCCTGTGTCCGCATGCTGCCTGTTGTCAACCCACTGCTTGATATCGTCCTCGGGAAACGTCCCCGGATTTTGCGTATCCGCATGCAGCTGCCGATGAAAAGTGCAAAATGCATATTTTTCGTTAAATCTCCATTCGGTCCATCACATCGATAGAAACAGTATGCATATGGAGAGAAGGATCCAGAATGGAAAACTACTTCGGTGTTATTTTCGCCCACCACGTGACAAGGTTTTCTTGACTTTCATTGACAGCCCCCGTCACGCAATGGAACCTCATTTGAAAGTCGAGCTTTTTGCACCGAACTTTCCAACGAAGTCGTTTTACCACCTGACCCTACCCTTCTCTCCGCCGTAATTGTATTTATCACCACTTCTGCTTCTTCCTCTGTTATGTTTTAGCTCTGGGTGAGAACAATGATAATTTCGTCTGTTGTCCCGATTCAGCTCTCGATTGGTCAACGAGGAAATATCGGATGCTCGAGGAGATATTGACCTATCAACCTGATATCATATGCTTACAGGTATATGTTTAATCTTTCTGCTAAGGTTGAGACCATTGCTTCAGCAGATTGATGTTTCCTTCCCAGGACTCAGGAGTGGTGGTTGCCAGTTGGACCAGTTTGGCAGAGAAAAGAATCATTTTTGACGTCTCCTTGTCATTAAATGGCAGGGTGTTATCAATTTTAGCTGTCACAACAATGAAAATGAAAACAAATGGGAAAATTTTTCATCGCCATTTTACTTGTATGCGACACAGAGACAAAGCCCAGACTCTGCGTCATAGATAAGCGCCACTATGTCACAGCGAAAATAGCATTATGAGACGGTTCAGCACGACATACCGTTGTTCAAGGATATTGCACTGGGCCTGCAAACGTATGAGGCAGCCAGTCATTAAATGACAAATATGCGTCAAAAATGACGTCAAAAGGACAATGGAACTGCTGTTCTAAAGTGTATCTTTTCATGGATAATACGTTATCGGTGGGTCCCGCTGGCCGTTGACAGACAACGCGTTGCACGATCTTCAGTTTTAATTTCACGAATACCTCCGATTTAGTGCAAAATTTCAGGTATTGTTTAGGTGACCTTATGAATTTTCGGCCTTTACACCATGTGCGAAAAGCTGCCGTATGACATCCAAACTTGAAAATGTATGGCACTGCTCAGACGGAGCCATTCTAAATACCCGGGCCATAGTTGATTTTTCAGACTTTTAAAGAACGGGGCAATGTAATTCCCCATTTCGCATGCGCCGCAAAACACATCACACGGAGGAAAATTAACGGCGCTTGCCAGATTGGGGATTAACATTGCCCCATGCTTGCCAGATTGGGGATTAACATTGCCCCATGCTAAAAAAGTCTGTCAAAAATCTCCGATAGCCCGAGTATCCAGAATGGCTCAGCATAGGCAATAAATAAACTGAACATTTTTTGGTCTTCTACGCAAAAATCCGGTTTATTCTAAGCCACAGGCCACCTTCCTGACGTTAGTTTTATCTTGCAAAATAAACACCTTCACAGAATGACTAACTGACTCTGGAAAAATCGCTTTTAAACTCAACCTGAAAAACCCAAAAACATCAGAATTCGTGCAAACAATTTTATGAAATCACATAAATTGCCTGAATTGATGATTATCAGCTCATTAAAAGCAGAATTTACACGAATTTCGGTACAATGCTTTCCTTTGAAACTGTCCTGTATGTAAATGTAGGACTAATTATTGTTGGTTCCCCATTCTCCACTCTTTACGCCTGCAAGCTTTGCGAACAACGTTACATGCTTTTTATCAATATTTTCATGTCGCTGATGTAATCAGGCGACCCAAAAATCAGGTCAGAATATTTTTTCTTTGCTCAAACATCATCCTGTGTAATTTGTTCAAGCAGGTAATTTGTCGTGTGTGTTGGCTTCACGCGTCGGACCATTTACCATTATCTGAGATTGCTCCGGATCAACTTTATTTCTCAAAAATTATCTGCTTTAACAAAGTCTGCAGAGCGGTTTTCGGACTTTGAAAAATCAGACAGAAAAATCAGACTGATCTGTTTTTTGGAAACTCTGTACAGGGCAATTTCAAAGAAAAGGTTTGTAGGTGGTACGGATGAATACAATGACAAGGCAAGAATCTTTAAACAAGTTTTTAACAAGGCACTGGTTTATTGAACCCTTATTTGTTCTTCGCGATTAGGGTCTTACGCGACAGGGTCTTAGCGACAGGGTCTCACGCGAAATTTTCTACGCTTTTAAAAGTCTCGAGTTTTCATACAGGGGGTCCCAAGAGTTGCGATATTCAGATATACGAACACGATAACACTGTACACTCACCCAATTCGGTTTTCTAATTCCTCCAATTGCTCCTATTTCCATACGAGTTATGACTGACACGAGCCCAGGTGCCACGACAGATTTCGCTGAGGTCAAACAATAAACTTGCCCCGTTTTTGGTTCATTTCGGCAAAGGAAGCATAAAGCTGGACCAATCTGAAAGCAATTAGGATACTGCTTGGACCATTGAATCATCTCTCCATGACGTGCCTTATCCTGCATGCGTTTGGAATTTATTTTTTTCTTTCGCAGGAGGTCGATCACTTCCATTTCCTGGAGACGGTACTGAAAACCCAACAATACGAAGGTCTGTTTTTGCCGAAACCCGATTCGCCGTGTCTCTACATCGCAAACAACAATGGCTCAGACGGATGCGCTGTGTTCTACAACAGGAAGAAGTTCAGCCTGATATCGAGCAAGCAGAAAGTGGTCGAGGTTTGGAGGGTCGAAAGTAACCAGGTAACTACTCGTATGCCTGTTAACAATTGGTCTGAAACGAAGGCCCCAACTTGTTTTGTCGTCAATTGTGTCGTCAATTATTGGGTACAATTCCGAATAAATGTCCACATGGGGAGAAGACCAAGTTCGTCTTGTTTGTGATGAACGGATACCAAGCCGTGGATCACAACAAGCAATGGGCAAACAATGAGGGCTGAATTTTTGTGGACTGAGAAATGAACCTGCAAATCACGTGCGCACCCTTGACCGTGAAGACAGGCCACTGGAACTGAATGTTGGATCTGAATCTTGGAACTTAATGTTGCATCTCCACTGGGTGAGAACCAAGCAGCTGCTTCAGTCACTAAGGAAAATACCTTCACCACCATTGCCACATGCTGAAGTAGGTTGTACGATTTAGAATCTACGCTGGGGTGGTGCAATATGGTTTTCCTCCTTGACATATAGACCAGCGGTTTTCCGCCCAGCGCCGATTATATCCAGACCAATCTGGCAGTGTAAAAAATCCGTGGGTAAGTGATAATGATGGAATGACAAAAAATTTATTGGAATGTCATGCAGATTCCAGGAATGCGCAATGAAAATGATAAAACGAATTTCGTCAGTATTGCTTGCTGCTGGCCATGCCTAGTTTTCCAGGACATCTGCCAGCGGAGGACCATTCAATAAACAATTTAGCCAAATTGCAGGCAGTTAACAGTTAGCGCAATTGGCAGGTCGGATGGGAGTTTGAGACAGAGGTCCATCAACGGAGAAGGTTTGATAACGGGTCATTGAGAGGTGAGCTTACTGGATCAAACGTCAAGTTTTTTTTATTTAAATCATCCTACTTTTATATCTTTTTGCTCCTGATGTTCATAGGTTGTTCTGATGCTGACCCTTCGACATCTAGAAACGGGACAGGAGATCTGTGTTGCAACCACACACCTAAAGGCTCGACAGGGAGCTCTGTTGTCGACGCTGAGGAACGAACAGGGCAAGGACATCATCCAGTTCATAAAGCAGGAGGCGACGGCAGGTGATGTCGACAGGTTGAGAGCAGTCGACAATGGCGACACCGCTCCAGGCAGAAGGAGGAGCTACGATTACAACAGCGCAACGACCACAACAAAACCGGTGATTCTCTGCGGCGACTTCAACGCCGAACCAAACGAGCCTGTCTATTCCACAATTCTCTCCGATAGAGTTCTCTCTTTGCAGTCGGCATACAGGCAGCTGTACGGAGGGCGTGAGCCAGCCTACACCACCTGGAAGGTCAGGGAAGAAGGTGAAATCTGTCACACCATCGACTACATCTTCTGCAGCCGGGATCACTTCGATGTTGTGTCAGCCCTGGATTTTCCGGACGAAGTTCAAATCGGCGAGGGCAGAGTCCCCTCTCTCACCTACCCGTCGGATCATTTCTCACTGGTCTGTGACCTTCGAATCAAAGTCAACAACAATAGCCAGCGTGCGTCAATGGGACTATCGTGATGACCTGAGCGTAAAAACCAACGGGACCTTTTTACGTATTCCAGAAAGCGATTGATTATCACCGCTGGATGTTTGTCTTTTGACCTTTGTCCGGTGATTCATTGGTAAACAATGTTTTGACAAATTTTCCGGGGAAGAAATAACGGAACCATCCATTCATTCATTTATTCAAGATACACCCAACTCATTGCGCTTGTCTGGTGCTCTCGTTTTCGTGGAATGAAATCCAAAAATAAAAAGGCGAGATCTGCGGAAATTTCCCGCAAACAAGGATGATTTGCGGGCTTAACTCCACCCCTTCCCGATTATCTAGCCTGATCTTCCACAGGGGAAACATTTCGATGCCATGCGCATATGTGATATTGACAATTTCACGGACATCTTTTGACGATTATGACGTTATTGCTGGTAATCCAGTCTGACCCACCCAGTACTCAATCGCCATTCTGCTAGCCATCCGCCTGTTGATTGCCGTTAACCTATAATTTGGTGACTATCATGAAGGGAACACATCCGTGAAGATGGTTTATTTCTCAAAATCAACATTCGTGTTACAACACAGCCCTCTCCCCCAGCAGAGAAATTGTTGCCAGCGAATGCTACCCAGAAAATTTGTAAAGCTCACTGTGGCTCGTGGACAGAGTGGGGTGAAAGCGAAGAGGTACATGGAATTTAAAACTCAATTCCATGGAAATTACGGATCCCCTGCCGGAGAATGAGTAAGAAGAACAACAAAAGATAGGTTTCGGTGGCAACAATTACATGGAAAAACACATATGCGAGTACATTAATTCCGTCACCACTGTAAGTGTAGACCCATCTGCGGTACCTCCGAAATTAAAGAAACAGGATTCGTTGAAAGAAAATCCACCTGATTGCCTGACAATAAAAGGAAAAATAAATTTATTGTGGGTTTCCAAAAGAAAAAAAAGTTGGTAAATACCACCACAACTGGAATTTAGCTCCGTGAATTTTCATCGCCGATGGGCTGCTATTTTGTTGTTATTGTATTGCATTGGTGTTTCCTGAAACAGTACATAATTCACAAAAACTGGAAAATTCAATGGACATATGAAACCATAACGGTGATTTTGTTTTCTTTTTTGACCCGGTTATTTACGTATACTCGTCTAACTTTCCACCCCATCATTTTCGCATTTTGGACTATCGAAAATAAATTTGTTTTCATTCCTATTTTTTGTTAACGATTTATTTTCATCGTATATTTCGAGTTTATTTGTTTGTGACAACCGAGGATGGCCTATCTCTCCTGGATAATTATGATGCAAATAGAAATCGTTGCTTATAGATATTTCTTGCGTTAGTTTTCTTCTCGTGTCCATATTCTTTCCATAGGCATCTTTACCTGAACGGGAACTCTTTACAACCCCTGCTTCTTGCAGTGCTATTTCTACATTTTCAGATCCACATTACGTTGTAATTATTAAGTTATCCTTTTGATTGATTAAGCTCCCATGTCCAAAAAGTTGAATGTATTCATCAGCGATTGTCAAGAGACCTTGCGATCGTGGATGTTTCTTTGGTCAGGTTAGGTTTGATTTGGTTAGGTTAAGGCAATTAAAATTTGGTCTAACCTAACTCAAGCTGATCTAACCTGACCTGACCAAAGCTACCCGACTCGGCACATGCTGGGAAATGCCCATAAGAAAGATCGATTTGTGTGTTTCAACGACAGCCAGAGCACCGATTTATTTGTATTTGACATTTTTATTTTCTCTGCGAGACACTAACTTTCCTCACCTCTGACCTCACTTGGAGAAGGGTCTCTTTTTCTTCCTCTCGAAGCGAAAAACGACCAGTGCCGAAAGCAGGCCGAAGGCAAGGAGGATGAAAACACCAAAGCAACTAGAAAGGGCCAGCGAGCCTGTCCCTAACTCCAGCTCCTCGATCAGCCGGTCAACCAGGTGGACCAACTCTCTGTGTTGATCGCCTTCCTTCCCGGCTGACGATGACCTGATCCTCTGGTGCTCCTCATGCCGTATCACGTCCCCGTCGTCAGCAGCCCACTTCTCGATGAATCCGCTGGCTATCAGACGCAGCATGATTCGGTCGACGCTCGAATACAGTGGGGACTCTTTCTCAAATGACCACGCAACTTGTACAGTGAAAAACTGCGACTGTGACCTGTGGATCGGTGTGCGGCCGTATCGATCGGTGAAGTTGCTGACAATTGTTGGCTCCACGTTTCCCACAAATGCGACACAACTGTACTTCTTTCCGACTATCTTCCGAAGGCAGTCCATCGGGGTGTGATCGAGACGCATCTTCTTGACAAATTTCATGAAATTGGGCTCCTTAGACGAGGTGATCAGGCTGTACCCGGCTCCTCCGACCGTTTGCAATCCCCACTTCAAGTCGGTTTTAACCAGGTCTGCTATGGTATCGATGGGTTTGCCCTTGGCCGGATTGACCAGAAATGCGAAGAGGACTCCCCGGTAGGAGCATGCTAAAACGAAACAGAATAGCAACCAGAAGGCCAAGAATGCTCTGATCGGAGCAAGCTTGGGACTGACGGCTCCTTGTTCCAGGACAGATCTGACCATGTACTCAACGATTAACTTCGTGCTCGGTAACCTAATCGGGGCCGTCAAAATCGGGTTCGATTTGAGTTTGGATATTCCAAGCGCCAGCAACGTGGAGAGGACGAAAACAACTAGGATGGCTGACCACACCGTAGCATTGAACGGTTTCAGCATAGTGTACCATTCAAGCAGTAATCCGGATTTTCGACTAAGGATGTAGAGGTATTCGAAGTTAGCAGTTTGAGTGAAAGATAACTCCTGGAATCTCTGATAGGTGATTCCAACCGCGGCCGTAAAGTTGGCCACCCCATCGAGCAGCAATTTAACCTCCCCGGTCCAAGTCCCGTTCGGAAACTTTCGACCAATCTCCCCGTCTGGGTTGAACCTGAACTCGTATCTGAAGTTCAACTTCTCCGCCATTGTTTCCACCACCGCCTTGTGTATTCCTCCGACCAACTCCGGCCGACCGGACGCTGACGCCGAACTGGGGATGACCCTGGAGATCGTTTTGAACTGCGCAACGGCGATGGCCATATTCGCACCGTTGAAATCCAACGTTCTGTCTCGAAACAAGACGGCTCCACGGTGATAAAAATGCTCCCTCTTGGCAATGAAAACATCCAACGCTTCTGTTTTCGGCATACCTCCCTCCGAACAGAAGAAGCACCTTCCGAACAAGGACCAATCCTGAGAAACCCCATTCCTGCCTGTTCGGTTTCTTCTACCCGTTCTCCCAGACGTGCTACCAGCGCTGGAAACCAGTGCCAGTTTGTATTTGAAATTCTTCACTCCCTCGTCATCTAAAACAGCAGCTGCTCTTGAGTTAACTGTTGCCAACGGTGCTCTGTCTTCGCCTTCCATGACGCTTGAGCCTTCTGGAGGGCTCCAAAAGAGAAATCTGTCCTGATCCTTACGGAAATTCCTGCTCAAAAGGCGGTGATGACGACCAGGACAGAACGTAGCAACGAGCTGTGCAGGATCATAAAATTAAGGGAAAAGAAATAAAAATGTACTATAAAATTGGGTGCAGAGGTTAATGTGGTGATGGATAAACGCAACCTGCCAATGCAAAAACAACTCGAAAAACGGGAGTTATTACTTTCTCAGATAAAAAAATAATTTCTGACACCATGCACCATAAAACACATCTACGGAGCCATTCTAAATACGCGGGCCATAGGCGAATTTTTCAGACTTTTGAAAGCACGGCGCAATGTGATTCCCCATTTCGCATGCGCCGCAAAACACATTACATGAAGGAATGCAATTAACAGCGCTTACTAGATGGAGAATAACATTGCCCCGTGCTTCAAAAGTCTTACAAAAATCTCCTATGGCCCGTGTATTTTGAATGTCTTGAGTATTTGCTTTCCGTTGCGAAATTCAACTCTCCAACGTTCAAAGAATTTTGGCGGGCTGCAAAGCCCGCCAAAATTCCATGACCAATTCCATGACAAATTCGTGGTGATGTGTGTAGTGACCAATTGTTTAGATTCTTGGCTAACTGGCGAGGCAGTGCCAGTGATTTTAAATTGAAGAACCCATACAAAATGCACGCGTTTGAAAAATTGGTTTTGGTAGTGCTTGCCCCGCAACAAATTGGTATTTCGACCTGGCTAAACTCCGATCCAAAACTGGGTTATGCGCCCTTTTACAAATTCAAATGCTGATTGATATGGGCGATCAGTAATGACCAAAGGCATCGGAAAAATTCTACAAAAAACTGCACACTTATAACGACCTAGGTAGAGGCAAAGATTGTTCAATGTGCGAAAAAAACAAATGTCAGTCCCAATGATATTAACCCTTAACCTGGCGGTGACATTGCATGCAGGGCACTGCAATGAATGCCGACATCGTTAAATTGAGTCCGATTGGTGATTGTGTATTTTGGGGGCCCTGCAACAAAAATTCTGCAGGCGCACAATTTCTCCGTAGGGAACCCCTTTCAGATCAAAAGCTGCAATCCGACCATTCCAATGGTGATGTGTGTAGCGAACACAAGAAATTCTGCAAGCGCACAATTTCTTCTGAGGGAACCCCTTTCAGATCAAAAGCTGCAATCCGATCACTCCGTTGGTGATGTGTGTAGCAAACACAAGAAATTCTGCAGGCGCACAATTTCTCCGGAGGGAACCCCTTTCAGATCAAAAGCTGCAATCCGATCACTCCGTTGGTGATGTGTGTAGCAAACACGAGAAATTCTGCAGGCGCACAATTTCTCCGGAGGGAACCCCTTTCAGAAAAAAAAAAGGTACTCCGT
>JASGXE010018610.1:0-13282 GCA_030068105.1 Sinentomon sp. SZTP_YWyxl
CCAACATGGTCATAAAGCTAAGTATCCTGCTACAGGGTAAGTAAATAATTTGACACTAAATGAAAAGTTGCACAAATAAATTTGGCATACGCATTTTGCTACTTCTCGAAGATGATGTAAAGTTGACACGACGGTTGAGTCCACATGAGTTGCAATGGTGTTTGCAATCTCATTAAGCGACGAAATTCTGAGGCTCATCCTACACCTTCTGGCGCTGACATTCTGGCACAAATATTCTAGCGCTAACATCTACCGCTATCCGTAACATACCGGCGCTATCTGGCATAAAGAACGAAAATCTCTTTTGCGGCAGTTAATTGGAAATAGTAGAGTAGTAGAACATCTTGTTCTTCACCGAACGTTATTTCACTGATCTTTTGCGCCACAAGAACTCATTTTTGTGATCAATCTCAAGATAGAAGAAGAGAAAATTGTGCAGTTAAAATTGAGTACCAATACTCAACTTTAGCGTATATAAATTAGAGAAACAGATAGAGAGCTATAAAGTCTTCAATTTCTATGATGTCCCAGGATTCTCGACAGATATCAGCACCTCTGTCAATTGCCTAGATTTTAGTGTTTTGATGTTACCAAAGGTGTATTTTTATAGTTTGAGAATTTTCGTCTCAATTTCCGAATTTACTACACACTCTGTGCTAGAAGTGACATTAACAGTGGAGGGAAGGCTCCAGTGTCAAACTACTTACTACTTCATTGTTAATTTTTTTCCGAATGCATAGCAAGGTTTTCTTGAGTTTCATGATTTTCTTGACGTCACACAATGCGATCTCATTTGAAAATCGAGCTTTTCGCACCGAAGAGTCCTCCGAAATCGTTTCCTACCGGACGCTTCTCTCCGCCGTTTGCGCTTTATGAAAAAACAACCCTCGTGCCTGTGGTGATGGTTCTTGCCTTGCCTGTCAAATCTCCGCCGGTTTGAAGATTTTCAGAACTTTGGTGCTGGATTGGTAAATGGCGGAATCGGTTTCAGCGCTAAATTATGGCAACAAAATACTTGTTGGTTTATCAAGTCTAACCTTTTTTGTGCGTAAATGATTTCTATGATAGTCTAAATCGGTGTAACAAACATCTGTCCAAGGATTGTTGAAATTGGAATCTCACAATGGTTATACGGAGCTTATCAAAAGTCCTCGGCAATATGCGATATTTTAAAATACTGGTTAACACAGGGGTCATCTAATTTCAACAGGGTTTGGTGCAACTTCACGCCTCACACGAGTGTCATGATGTTTTGCGGCGCATGTTGCCATTGATTCTACAAATAAATGGCGCCTGAGTAAAAATGAACTCCCATGTTTGAAGACTTTTGATGAGAAGTGTATTGACGATCCGTTGTTTTGCAAGAATTATGAACATTATCGATACCTTTAGCCAGATTATATTTTTAAGAATCTGATGTTTCGGAAGATTTTCCCTTGATAGCGGCATCGATACTGCAACCGAAAACAGAGGGAAATATACGAATAGCTATAGAGATCACCACTTCAAGATCTTTTCATTCGCATAACTTCCAATGAACACTCCGGGCCCGGAAGCACTCTTATTTGACCATCAGCGTTTCTTTGAATGCAAAATTTTCAGCGCTTGTTTATGTCGAATTACAAAAAACGTTTTTTCGTTCTGCGGAATGTGCCCATCGCCAAAAGCTATGACCGCCACGCTTTCTAATCCCACAGTTACCGCATCAATTCAAGTCCATATAAGGCGAATATCCTTCCCAAGATGTACCTATGCCTACAGCGTCATTGCATTTTCAAAATCCGGCACAGCAAAGATGCAAAAAACATGGCTCACCACCGATTTGACAGATAACTTGGTTTTGGCAACAATCTTGCAGGCATGAAGCCTTGTAGGTATTCGCCTGCTCAAAACCTAATTCATGATGGTCAGTGCCTTTTTTCATTTGCACCAATGCAGAAAAATTAAGGAATATGTAGGAAGCTACACTTTCCCAGCCTCTCTTGCCTGGCATCTGGTGTCAGCTCAAAACCTAATTCATGATAGTCAGTGCCTTTTTTCATGTGCACCAAGGCAGAAAAATTAAGGAGTAGGTAGGACGTTACACTTTCCCAGCCTCTTATGCCTGGCATCTGGTGTCAGCTCAAAATGTAATTCATGATGATCAGTGCCTTTTTTCACGTGCACCAAGGCAGAAAAATTAAGGAGTAGGTAGGAAGCTACACCTTCCCAGCCTCTTGCCTGGCATCTGGAGTCAGTAAAAGGTCTGCACACTATTTTCGCATAGGCATGGAGGACAAACACACTTCAGCGCATGGGCTCTGAATACTGATATCTAAAACAGGAACACAACACAAGTTTCCAGAATAACCTTGAATTTGCGACAAACGTTTTCCACCAATTCGCAGAACTTTCAAATTGTTGAATATCGATGCCCTGAATGAAGGCACCTCATGGGGAAGCGCAACCGAGAACTCTGGAAGAGGCCACGGGGACTTGTTTTTTTTTTTGCGAATAAAACTGACGACGAAATACAAACTTGACATCAATGACAGTGAAAAATTAAAATGAACAAAATTCACTTTAGCAAATACCAAAATATGCGATGAAATCTCCGGACAAAAAAGACAATTATTCTGTGCTCGTGCACACATCTGAACGCATGGACAACCATTCGATGTGAAAAACACGCTAACAGCTCCCAGGTTAATGCAACAAAAATCCTAACATACCGCATCCGGGCGAGAACAGCCTCCACAAACGGGCGTCGCACGCTATTCCTGTTAGATGAATCCACAAATCTTCATCCGCACTAGAGCGGCGATAAAGCCGATTCCTGTTTTCGCGAGCCGGCCTGTAATTCTTCCTGGTCCCTGCCCCTTGGAAACCCGCTGAGGGGCGGCTACCACCAGATCTCCTGTTCAAGGTGGTACGCCTTGACTTCCAGATTTTTACCGAACCATCCCCAACCGAACAAGCTATAGGTACGCCACTGATGGTGATTTTGGTCACAATTTTTCTCTTTTTTCGGACAAAATTTCTCCGTTGTCATTTTCACCGCCCACTCCAGTCCGATTATCACCGCTAACATGCGTAGCCATTCTGAATATGCGGACCATACGAGATTTTTTCAGACTTTGAAGAAAGGGGCAATGTTTTTCCCCATCTCACATGCACCGCAAAACACATTACGCGAAGGAATGCATTTAGCGGCGTTTACGAGATAGGGAATTGCATTACCCCATGCTTCAAAAGTCAGAAAACAATCTCCTATGGCCCGGGTATTTAGAATGGCTCCGTATAAGCGCATCCGCACCTTCGAATATTTAAACGGACAATAACTTGCCGTGTCAAGTTGTCTTTACGTGGACATGATGAGATTTTGATCACGTTTTAGAGTTAACTTGGGTTTTCAATTAAAAAAAACTACTTCATTTTTAGGAATTGACGAAGAAATGCCCCCTGATGCGAAGGATGAATCTGGTATTTTGGTGTTGCTGCAAATCTATGCCACTGAAATAGGTAAATCAACAATGCTGTCACATTGTCTGAACATACATTCATTTATCTGGAAACCGTCAAAGTTTGCAAAAGGACACACATATTACACAATTTCTTGAAATCTGACATCCGAAATCATAAAATCCAAACACGGAATCTTATCTGATCGCTGGGCTATTATTTTATCGCAAAATCAAAAAATGTTATGGTAAGAAGAAAAAATCATATGATCACAAAATACATAATTTCTTAGAAATAACAAAATAAGCTGCAATCCGAAAAAAAGTATTTCCATTCAAAAAAATTCAAAAAATAAAAATTTAAAAATATCAGATTAAAAATACCAAAAAATTAATCAGGAAAATCTTAAAAATTACTAAAATCACGATAATCGCAAAAACACAAATAACAAAGATCGCAAATATTTCAATATCGAAAAACCACTTCGGCAGAACATAACACAAATGGCAAAAAATCACACAATTATGAGATGACTCATAAAAAACGCAATTACGTATATCTAAAAAATCACAAAATCTCATGTTCATATGAAAATAATACAGTGGATGAGTAATCGCACGACTTATCTTTTCTCTTTGGCGAGAATGCAGTGTAATAGAGTAGCCAGAGCACCCAACTCCAAAAATATATTGGAACTGCCTGCAAATGAAAATGAGAGGCCCAAAATGCTACCATGACGAAAGTCAGTTAGTAGACCAAATGGCCGATATAAGGGCATGAGATTGGAAAACACGTTTCGCCCAGTTAGGCACTAATCATCCATCAATCAACCAATTCTACTGCGAGACACTTTTTATTTCTTTGTTGCGGAAAAAATCATAAAATGAACTATTGTATTCATGATGTTTTTATATAGATATTTAAGTGGTTATTTCTTGAATGTTTGATTCTTTATGCCACACAGGCTATCACATATTAGCGATGTAAATTCGTAAGGAAATAAAATAGATCGGAAATTGAATTGAAATTTTAATTTAAAACCACCTGAATGCCTGCTTTTCCAGCACTAAAAGAAGCCTGTGGCTCACAACATGAAAAGATTTAGAAAAGCAGATATAGATATGGCGTCAACGCGAATGCTATCATGTACTAGAATATTTCGGATATCTGGAATGCTTCGCAACAAGGAGCAAAAATTAAAATTTTAACATTATAAATTTTAAAATTAATACATTTAACAGAAGATGAAAGCCAAGAAACGGCACGATAAATCGGCAAAGATTTTTGGTTAAAAATGTACTCGTAAAAGCGGCCAATTTGCAGTAGTTGTGCTGTTTATAAACAACATACAAATAAAATTTCACAAAAGCGGACTCTCTCAAATCATCCATGAAAGCGATACATCCGCAGCAAAAAGTGATCTCAAACACGAGCTGAGTGCAATCCCTATGCGACCTCTGGAATGACATGAAATCACATTTGCTTACATGGAGCATGCTATTCGTCTTTGCAGATAGCGGAAGAATTGCCAAGAATGTCGACTTCGAACAGAAAGCATTCAGCTATTTGGAATGTTTAAGTAAGCTGGTTAATCCGATAATATGTTCAATGTAAAAGTTCATCTGCTGACAATGGGAACATTAAGATCTGATAAATATTCCGAGTATTTATTTAATGTAAAATTTTATCCGTTAACAACGGGAAATTTAAGATATGATTAAAATATATCCACCACATGAACAGAAAGCATTCAGCTATTTGGAATGTGTAAGCAAGCCGGTTTCATTCCCATAATCACTTCAATGTGAAATTTCATCCGCTGAGAGTAGGCACTTTAAAATATTATTAAATATCCACCACATGAAAGCATTCAGCTATTTGGAATATCTAAGTACGCTGGTTTCATTCCGATAATCACTTCAATGTAAAATATAATCTGCTGACTTACTGGCACTTTTTACAGACGCTTCGCAAAACTGTACCAGCCTTTCGACATGGTATTTAGCTCTTAACAAATCGTGTAAGGTGTGACCGTGTTCGTTTAGTCCGTTACGGTGTGCATGCTGAGTACTGTAACGGTACAATTAAAGACTCCAAGCCCATTTCAGCTGTGCCTTTGAATGTTCTTGTTGGAATATGCAGATTATGAGAATTGGACAAAGTGCAATACCTGAATCGATTATTTTGAAAGTTTGTCCACATGACATTTAGCTATTCCCTTAACCGAGGATACACTTTTTGGGCCAAACAAATAATCCAATCCCTTTTTGGGCCAAACAAATAATCCAATCCATCATGTAACAGCACTGCCTCTTCCCCGTAACGCAGAAAATCATCAGTGCAAGAAATAGTTGGAAACACTGTTTCCGTTTTCGCATTATAGCGCCTTTTCGGACCAGCTGACTTTTGAAAACGACCAATCTCATTGTTGAGAGGGTTACGAAGTGTTTTCCTCACACGTATAATTTCTCAAATGATGTCGCATTTATGCGCATATGAACACGGTTTTGTTGTGGGTGACCGGATCACCTTTCCTGAAATATAACGGCTGGGATTTGTCTCACGCAACTTGCTATTGAACATCACGAGAACGTTAAAGCTATGAATCAGAAACAGAGTCCTATTAACGACACCTACCGGAATTGCATGATTCGAAGTTTTCACTGAGAGCCTTTGAAGTTTGCCCGAAAATCACTTTACCCACCCTCGTGCATTTATATGTGAGCACAAATTACATGCGTTTCAGAAAAAACACGAAGAAAAATATCACATTCCTCACAAAATACTGATATATTTTGTAGCTACCATAATCTCCCGTAAAAGGCCCTCCACTATCGACGATTTTCGGGACAGTTGACACCCTTGGGGTGTCCAAGGTGCCTCACTGGGGCCGCAATCAATATGCATGTGATTTTGCAGCTGATTTTTTCCAAATGAGGTCTTAAACACTATCAGAAGTTACTTTTCGTAGGTTACAGATCAGCTGGGGGCCGAATTTGCTTCCAGCTATGCCAAATGGACAAAACTCCACCGAATCCTATAAAAATGTGTCCTATGCGGTGCTAATAATTATGAATGCAATGAACTATTGCATAGCTTTACTTTTTGGAATTTTCGTGTGCATTCTTTCAAAATGGTTGGTGGAAGCATTACTGGCCTCTGAATGTTGCGTACAGTGATGATTTCGGGGCCAGTTTCAAGGAAACAGGGGGCCAGGACACAATCTTTACTGGGTGATTTGTCATTAGTTCTTTCAAGATGGAATTCGAAATCGGAAATTGATGTTTCCACTGCCTTCGTTCGACGTGTCCATTTTCGCAACTTTTCAGGTCATATCTGGGGAATGCTGATCTAATCACATAATTTTATTTTTTCATTTTTTCATTTTTTATAATTTTCATTTTTTTAGTTTTTTCTTCACATTTTTTTATTTCCCGAAAATAAATTTGAGTCGTATTCCGATCTCACTGTTTTTCTGAAAGAACCTTAAACTCCTACATCTGATCGTTTCATGCTTGTTCTATTCTTTAAAGGCAAGGATCCATCACAGGAAGAAATGTGTGAAAATTTGGAGAATAAGTTAAAGAAACTCGGATTTGTGAATGGTATGTGTTGATTTTTTACATATGTTTAAAAAACAGCCTGCAAGAGTAAGCTGTGGAATTAGATGGGAATAGAAGCGATGAAATTACGTTTTATCATTTTTCCGTCCTGTTACTGTTACCTCCGAACCTTTTCTCTCTTTTTAATCTTGCACAGGCAGTAGTAAGTGTGATACAAGTCTTAGCACAAAAATGAAAAAAGTTTTCAAGAAGTATCAGATTTTGCCCTCTGTACAAGAAAGGAACGTATTTCAAAACACAGTCCAGTTTTTGAAAAGTCATAAATATTTACATCTTTTACATCCATAATAATCTGATTCCGTCGCAACTATACATTCAAGCTTATTTCATGTCACATGCGAACTTCGCACTTACTTCTACCCGCCATTTATCGTGGCATATATCGATGTGAACAATTTTGCGTTTAGGGCAAAAAACAAAACAACTACCAAAAATCCATTCCGTAATTTCTGTTTTCTGGGATTGGAGGGAATTCAAACTTGTCGAATCGAAAACCGAATGCTTTTCGAAATATGCCGTCTAGAATCCTTATCTTCAGGTTATCCGCCCTTCATTTAAATAATGGTGTTGGGATTTCATCATATACGCTTAATGCTACTTTGCAATCGGTTTTTGTTAGGGGTGAGCGCAATTCGAAAAGTGAAGTCGGGTCGAAATCGGGTAGGAACTGCGCAAGGTCGGAACGGAATCGGAACTTTTCGGAATGGGAATTTTTCGGAATCGGAACTATGCGATCAAAATCGGAATTTATGCCGGAATCGGAACCGCGTTTGGCTCTTTCTGCGTGTTCTTGCGTCGTGATGACATCAAAGACCGTCCTGACCTTTCAGAGATTCAGACCCTGGAAAATCCATTTTTACCAATTCCGCCCTTTCAGAGCTTCGATAACTTGGAAAATTCCATCATTTCATACTTCTGAAAGTTTCGGCACAATTCCGATTTTATCGGAATCCCAAAATATTCGGAAAATTCCGACTTTTTCGGAATTCCGAATTTTCCGAATTTTGGGAAGTTTCGTTCCGAGTTTGTTCCGATTCCGATTCCGAGTTTCGAATTCCAAAGACGCTGTTCGGACTAACCACTAGTTTTTGTTACAAGGCGATGCTTGTAATTTAGGCCCTTATTTCAACATGGAGCGCGCAGATGCGCAGCACTTCGCACTCTTACGTCAAGATCCAGGAAACATTTAGTGACTGACATACCCAAAGCCACTCCTGGGGAAAAAGGTCATTACGCTAATTACAATTGTTCGGTTTCGCTCAACTGGTATGCATTGAGGTAATCGGTTACAAATTTGGGAATGGTAAATCTATCCTGGTGCCCATCAATAACTTTAAACATCCCAGTTACAGTTAGGAATACATGCAAATAAACCTTGGCGGAATAGAGTACAGTCCAATATTTTTTACTTTATAATTTGCTGTTAGACTTGGAGAAGCAAAAACCAGTTGCGTCCATGCAATACATTTTAACACTTTAAAAATTCTAGTTGACGAGTGCATTTAAAATTTGGGGTTAAGTCATTTATACGGGGGGGACACAATTGCATGATCGCAGGGAAACATTTTCAGAAAACAGTAGTACCCTTAGCCGTGCAATATAGTGTCCCCCCTTTGGCACGAGCATACGGCACAGGGTGTGCCTTTTCTCTGGAGGGTAGGTGGTCGGTTGGGATAGGTTAGGCCTGTGGAAATAGGTCAAGTTATGTCAGGTTAGGTTAGGTTAGGGTTAGGTTAGGTTCGGTCAGGTAAGGGCTCTCTGTGTCGTGTAAAAGGAACCTTTACATAAAACAACCTCCACCTAATCAAACCCTTCTAACCTAACCTAACCTGATCACCCTGAGCGACTTTAAAGCGACTAAACTCCAGGATTTGCTCAGCCCGCAATTATAGATACAGAAAAAAGGCAGTATGGCAATGAAAATATAAAAGAAAACAGTTTGAGCAGTACACAATTGCACAATTGCACCAATTGGTACCGTCTGCAGAAGCCAAAGGGGGGACACAATTGCACGGCGAGTACAGCGTTTTTCTGAAAATGTTTCCTTATGATCGTGAATTGTGTCCCCCCCTTATAAATGACATAACCCAAAATTTGGTTGCATGACAAAGTGCTACACATTTCATCATTAGCTCAAACTTTCTTGTTAGATCAGGTGCAGATAAAACTTGGTGGGATTATTAACAATTTTTGTTACTTTAAACATTCTAGGTGCAGATAAAACTTGGTGGGATTATTAACAATTTTTGTTACTTTAAACATTCTAGTTAAGGACTACGCCCAGTTAAAACTTGGTGACATGATAAAGCGACTAATGGAATTACTATCGGATAAACCAGACGCACCAAGTGAGTTCCCTGAAGAAGTGAAAATGCACGAATAATGTTATTCTCTCCGTGCATGCTGCAAAATTTGCACACAATTGCACAATTGCACACACAAAAACACACAATTTCACACACAAAAACACACAATTGCAGAGGATTTCTCCACTCTGAGCAAAATTTGTTAAGGCCATTTCGATTCCATCAATATCATAAAAAACACGAAAACCATTGATACGAATAAAAACGCAGGTATCAATAAAAATGCTAACAAGTATTTCGCTCATGCAACTGTAAATAGGTACAAGGAGACGTAAGAGATCAGCGGTAGCTCGACCCAAGCTTCTTCTCCAAACCCCTTGAAAGACTGTTTGCGTGGGGAGGGGTATGTAAGAAGTTGCACACCCCAGAAACAGTGTAGATTGATCCTTTCTTTGCGTGACAAAAACAGCAATTTGAAGGAAATTATCAACTTCTGTAAATCTTGTAAAAGTCCTAAAACGGCCATTCAGCACAAATCAATAAAAAAATATGTTTCTAAAATGAATCTCGTAAGTTTTTGCATGCCACGTCGTTCGTAAGTGGAAAAGACACTTCTCGAAATTGCTCCCCATGTAAACAGACCAGTAGCAACTGGGAACATCCGGTGGGATACAAGTGAGGGCAAAGGTCAGTTCCTCCAAACTATACAGAGTGTTTCTGAAATAGTTGGCCATACTTCGTTTTTGACATCGTGGGGCCATTCTGAACAAAAAAGGTAGAGTGACTTTTGCCGTCCGATGACTTCTGGGGATACTCGCCGAAAAAAAAACATGGGACGATACACTGCAATTCACGACATCACTACGAGGTCAGCAAAAATCAACTTATGAAACATTGCAAAAACAAAGCAAATGCATAACATTATACACGCATGGATGGCGAGAATGCATTCTTGGATGGCTTCTCTTCCATATCTGCATGTAATGTTATGCATTTGCTTTGTTTTTGCAATGTGTCACAAGTTGATTTCGTCAAGTTGATTTTTCACAAGTTATGCTGGAGAGATTTCGTCCGCAGGCAATCGCAAGCGTTAAACACGGTGGCGGTTTGATGATGATGGTCAACTCATATGAACATCATTCCATTTTCACTACCTCTACCCGAAAAACGTAAAATTAACAACGGATGCTTTAATGCCGGTGTTCTCTTGTCGTTATAGGTTTCCCGAATTCCACAAAATAAACCAGACTTTATTTGCTTTTTGTAATTTTAGAATTTGGAGAAATATCCAAGAACAAGAGTACCATCGGCATAGAATTTCTTGTGGAGCAGTATGCCTCTTTCAGAGGTAATTTGTTAAAACAGGGAAATGGGATAACATGATGGATTCATCTGTCTTATCTATCACAGAAGTTGCAGACAGATGATAATGGCTTTACAAATGCCAAGAATCACTTAAACGTTGACGTTTAAAAAAATACGCTCACAGATGCAGGATCATCGATGATAGAAAAGATACGTAATCTTAGATTATTTACATGATCTATACGTTAAGTTACAAAATGCTATCCAACGTTAAAATCGCCTATTTGCTTAACAAATTGAATAAAATTTGTAAATAAATTTCAGTTACCGTCATCAAAGCGGAAATGCATAAATGTACAGCCAAGTACATTGCTGTACTTGGCCAGCAGCCGATACTGAAACGCCTTGAAACTTCCAACGATTTTTGGAATAATGCACGCGCTGGGATTCGGACCTTCCTAATCTTACCATTGAGCCACCACTACCTACAGGATATTGCTCATTTTACGAACTGCCATGTAACATCAGAATCATTCTCCCAGTTAACTATTTGAATCGCAAAATCTATTTTTTCTGACCACATTTTGAAATTCTGAAATCTTCATATTCTTCGGTATAAAATTAACTGTGAGTTGCCAAATTTGCAGCACACTCAGTATGAAAGACCCGGAAACACGTATTTTTCTCTGCCTCAAACAGCCAGTCCATGGCGATATGTTCATAAATTATAAAATACATCGAAAAAAATTGTTTCGCCTCAGAAGGGCCATGCTGAAGTTTGCAAAGTATTTGAGAAATTTGTTTCGTATTTAGAATTTAAGGCAGGTGAAAATTATTCGTTTCTAGCGGTGAGAATCTGTACTTTTGGTTGCCAAGACATGTTTTAATCTCGTTTTGCCTGGATTATTATGACAATCGATTTAACGTTAGTACTAAATATTTGTAAATTACTATAATTTAAAAGAAATTTAACGTGAATATATCCAGTCAAGTGGGACAAAATTATACTTTACGCTCCCGGCTAAATCTGCATGTATATTCATTCAATATTTACTCTAGCACCATTTAAAATTGATGGCAACATGTGCCGAAAGGCATTTGATGTTCCTGTAGCGCGTGAAACAGGATCAAGCCCAGTTGAAATTGAATGACCTCTGTTTGCAATATGGAAAATGTAGGACCCCTGTATGATTAGTACATTTCCTCTGGAAGAGGGATGAGCAGGGAACCCCTGAGGATTTTCTTCGGAGAGACTCCCTTACACTTTGAAGAAAATCCTCAGGAGTTCGCTGCTCATCACTCTTCCAGATGAAATTCGAGCAAGCCATTCAATAGTATAGCCGCACCCACACCAACAAATTTTTGCTTCCCACTATAATTAAACACACACTTTCATTCTTTATTCCCTAAAATCCTTCGGGAATGGAATTCTCTCCCCTAGGACTCTAATTTGATTAGAAATTCGACCGCTCCTTGAGTTAAACTTGAGTTACACACTTCTTTTTCAAACTCTCCCCATTTTGACTTTAATTTGCCGTTGGTTTTTTCTTTTAACTTTGTTTCTCTACTATTTCTCTATCCATTACGTTGTCCTGTTCATATTTTTTTGCGATCCTTGACTGTTTTTCTTATGCATGTGTGTTATGTTTGCATTTAAATTGCACATTTCAAATACAAATACAATACGTTTTGATTTTTTGCACGTCCGAGCAAGGTCGGCGGATATTTGATACGTGAAAGTTAATCGCACTTTGTAGCTACGACTTTTCCATTGCTCATATCTCTTTGCAGATAAAGGTGTTATCGGAAACGACAAAGAGTTTTGTACGCTGGCCTTCGATTTCCTGGACAACATCCGTTAGTTTTCTTAGACATGCTAAGAACTATTCGTGCATATCAAATGTTTTCAACAGAAACTATAAACCTATAAATATACTGGTAATCGCATAATCACAACGCCATATGAATCGTGTGCGAAGTTAGCGCAGTGATGGGAAGTTTGGGTTTGCCAAGTTCTTGGTTAAGAGAGAAAGCATAACACATAGGTTATTTCGGCATTCGTTCCGTTCCTTTTGTGTTCAGTCCCTCACCCCAAAGAGGACCCTAAAGAATCTGTGATGGCAAAGGAGTTTAATGGGCTACACGTAAGAAATTTATTTAGTTCGTGCTATTTCGCCATTCAATCAGTTTCGTATGGCTCAAGCAGTCACCCCCAAGAAAGAGCCGCAAAGTACCGACTACTAACTTCACACTAGCAGTGGGAAGCATAGGTTAGCAAACCTAAGTTCAAGCATAGGTCTTGGGCTTAGTAGTACCTCGACTGGGGTATTTTAGTGCGCAATCAATTTCGTTAGAACTCAACCAACCCATTACCCCCATTTGGGGCTTCAAGGTTCCCACTGCCAAGGACACTCAAACAGTAGAGAGTTTGGGCTGGCGATGTTGTACGTGTAACTTGGTCAAGGGTAGTGGGGCAGTCAATGAGTAACATCATTTTGTTTTCTGTGGATGAATCATTACAAATAATGTTTAAACCTTTCTCATGTTTTGTACTTTGATCTTTTAGTTAGGCGTATGTGAAATTTCACGTGTGTGTGTCCAACGTTT
>JASGXE010018612.1:0-14457 GCA_030068105.1 Sinentomon sp. SZTP_YWyxl
ATATTTAAGCCCTGTAGAGGGAACACCTGCCTAAAATGACTGCTGAGTGCTACCTGCTGTGGCCATCCCAGAAAAAGGGTGATAAAGAATCGCAGCGCCTTTGCTTCAAGAAAGTTAACAATTGGTATACAGGGTGTCCCGTAAATCAAACCACCGAAAAAATCGGAACAGATTCCCAATGACCGTACAAATCGAACTTAACCAGTGGAAAAAAGTGATCCGTCCCCCCATTACTGAGTTATACCCCCCCAAAACCCCCAAAATGGACCCTTTTGGGGTATTCATGGGGGAGGTAAGATTTCATCGTAGAACTGTCAATTTTTCAGGACAGATTCTATGAAACGAGTAAAACAAAAAATGTTCAGTGACGAAAAACCGGCCGATCCTCCAATTCCACGAAGTGCCCCCAAAAAATCCAAAAAGCCCAATTTGGTGTCGTTTTTGGGGAAACTGGGATATGGAGATTGGGGGTCGTCGCATAAAAGCCATTTTTCGAAGACAGATTCCCAAAGATACACGGAACAAAAAATGTTCAGTGGAAAAAAGTCGTACTACTCTCTATTTCCACGCAGTAGCCACTCAAAAACGGCTAAAAAAGCTTCTCGTTCTCAGGGGGTTACGACTGTTACCATGTGTCGGGTGTGCCAGTGTACGAGTGATAGCGCTGAGTAAATGGGAATCTTTTGGTAGGGCGTTCCAATCTTTAAGGGTTCTCGGGAAGAAAGAATTTAGATAAACATTGGATTTTATTAACGGTATTCGAAACTGAAAATCGTGAATGATTCTTCTGTTTTGAAAGTCAAAACAGAAGAGTTGGTTGACAACATGCAACAGGCTAGAAGTCCAAGTTTGGATAGCTTTGATGAAGAAAAACGTTAAGGCAAAATTTACCAAAAATCACGTCCTGGAAGGAAGTTGCACCAAAGAAAGCTACCGATCGCAATGTTTCACGCTCCCAATGTCGCGTTAAACAATTTATAGCCTGACGCTTCTTCAACCGCCGCATCAGCCGCATGTCGCGCACCTTCTGCCAGTATATTGAGCCGCCGCACAAAAAAGTCGCACAAAATCGAAACATAAAAAGCAAGAAAATAATTCGAAAATCAAACACTGACAAGAAAGGTTGACCATCCCTGCTTCCTCACTTTTGAGATGCGGCGAATGGTGATGCGGCGGCTCGCGATGCGGCGGATACGGCGGTTGAAGATGCGGCGGAAGCGGCGGTGGATGCCAATTGTAAAGTTTAACTCACTTTCGGAGTCCTTATTCAAGTTGAGCAACAGGAAACGAAAGCGACTTTTTTCGGAGCATGGAAGCAGAGTGAGGGCCTGGGGTCGAAAATGGGATAGACCAGAACTGAGCAATGTCATCCGCAGCGTTTGAATGAAAAGCGACGTCTTTTTGAAAGTCACACTGTCAAATGTATAGGTACCATGACCCATGTGCGACAAAGCGGCAGTGCATTTTGGATTGCCGATATCGTCCTTCAGTCAACAATCGAAATCAGTGGCATTCAACTTAAAAATCATCTGTGGGTCATCGGCCAACCGAATCTGATTCGAAGGCCACTGAAAGGGGCAAAGCCCCGAGGTATAGGAGGCCGGACCGCCGAGCGGCCAGGTGCGTAGCACCGCAAGGAGGGATGCCTTGGCAGCACCTTGTAATTTTGGCAAGTGGAGTTTTGGGAGACTAGTTTTTTTTATCGTGCGTTGGCAAACGTGTCTCCCTATCTCCCTTCTCCCTATCTATGAAAATCCTTAATTTCAAAGGCCGTTTTCGCCGCCTTTTCAAAGGCTGCTTTCGCCGCCGTCCTCGGTTTTGCCACACACGACCAAATTTGAAGCGTTGAATTCGATGGAAAAGAACAAAACGAAACAAAAAACTGTGTGCGTCAAGCGTGCCGGCCCTCACCTTCCAACAATGCTCGGTCAGTCACTGCGTCCGATTGAGCCGAATTTGAAAAATCCAGCAGTTGTGTTGACCTTGGCGACAGAATGAAAGGACAAAGACGCAGGCACACGCAGGATTTTTCTCTTTGTCTGAAACAATTCCTTTTTCCATTGTCGTCTCCTGCCTCGCCCGCCATCTGCGTTGCGGTGTTTTTGAAGGGAAGACTGAATGCGCAAAAAATGTGTCATGGTTTTGATCAACTCTTGGTTTTGATGAAGGTGAACTTCAAGAGGAATTGTTGCTTTTCGATCGTGTCTCACTCGGCAGCACTCGGGCATTGCAGAGAAGAGTTGGGGGTGTGAGACAGCCAAACATTGGAAACAGCAAGCAGTTCGAAATCCGATGCCACAGTCCTACGCACAATTCATGCCTCATGCAACGTGTTTTTCCTTCTTCGGCAATCTTCAAAAACGTTTGCTGTCTGCACATGCAAATAATGGACCCACGGATCAAAATACACCCAAGCATGGCCAATCAGCCAAAAATGATTTGCACACACCTACGCACAGCTAAAAAGACCGACGCACAGCCAGAAAAGACCATTGCACACGACGCAGTCAAAAAGACCCACACAACAAAAATTGACCGACGCCTGACCGAACCAAACCAAACAGGTTCGAACCAAACAGGTTTGAGGTTCCATCTAACCTGAGCTGTTTGGTGAGGTTAGGGGGGTTAGGTCAGTGAGATTACGCTGTCCCTGTGGGTCTTTATGAGCTGCGCTTGGGTGCTCATGGATCTTTTTCTGACTGTGCGTGAGTCTTTTTTGGCGATATGTGGGTATGCGCAGGTCTTTTTTCGCTGCGTTGAGCGGGTGTCCGTGGTTGTGCAATTGTTTTTTAGCAAACCCTTAAAATCATGCAGCCAGGTGATGCATGTTTGCAAATCGACGCCGTGGGGGATGATGCGTTCCTTTGCTTTCATTCTGATAAGTGAGCCTGATTTGAACAAACGCAAACGCCTCGGTGTTGTCGCATGAAACTGGAATTCGTTGGAACGCAGTGTGAATTGTGTTTTTACGCTCTTGAACGTCAGGAGACAATTTTATTCATGTTAAGAGAATTTCATGATTTTGGTGTGCGTTTTTCGGCCGCCTTCCTCATCACATCTGTCCCTCATTACATCTGTCACATCTTGGCCCAACGTTCCCCAGCTTTAATGAAGCTGGATGCCTGCTTCGGGTTTGAAAATTTCTTGCAAAAGCAGCTGGATTTTTCGCATTTGCGCGCTGTCGCCTTCCGAGTTCCGGCATCCTTTGCTGGATTCAGAGCATTTTCGCTTGCTTGAGAAAAAGTGTCAAATATTTCAAATTGAGATGAGGTGGATGCGATGGCGTGAATTTCGCGATGAGGTGGATGCAGCAGAAGGATGCGTCGGCCTGTTTCACCGAACATGTCTCAATAAATTGGTGTCGCGTTTTGGTTGTCAGTGCATGTTTGGTGATGGAAACTGCTATTTCAGAGCGTTCGCACTTTTTTGTCGGTGAATTTTGCCTCTGGCCAAAGCCACTTTCTTCCAACAAATCACGAACAAAAAAGACTTCCGAGAAACTGGGAGGGAACAAACCGGACACAAACCAATCGACACGGACACAAGCCAATCCAGACGCAGATAGCCAATGCATGGCAGTAACACAGATGGCCAATGCATGACAGTACCTAACAAGCCTGTGTACTAAATGGTGTAAAACTCCCGCCAAAACTAGCATAAGGCCTTGATGCATTGGTCCAATCAATGCAGAGAAATCAATAAAATGTTAATTCCACTTGCAACAGCTGGTTAGGGAGGTTGGGTTAGGTTAGGTTAGATCAGGTTAGGTTATGTTAAGTTAGGTTTAGAAAATAAGATGTTGAAATTGGCTTGAATTCCCGACAACCAAATTTGAGGCGCCTGCAGAAGTAGATTGGGGAAAAAAATGTGTGCAGGCTCGGAGGCCTCAAGTGGGCACGCATCGCCGATACACGCTTGCGGCCGAAGGCCGCAGTGGGGCGAAGCCCCACTAGTGCACCTTGAATGTTGGTTTTTTCAATCGCAATTTCCGCGAAAACGGAGATATCTCCATAACCACCTCTACTACCCCTTTAGACACCCCCAAATGTGGCTTCACCGAATCGCAAGAAGACTGAGATCTCTGGCCTCATCATCCACGCTTAAAAATGTTGGGTGACAGGATGACCCAATCTGCTGGGTCAACACGAAATGGGCTATTTTCACTCAACATTGGTTCATTTTTCCAACACAATACAGGTAGTCAAGTTGACCATAATGTTGGGGACCAAAATTTCACCCAACATTGGATCAAGAATTATACCCAAAGCTGGAAACGTCTCCCAAAATGACTTATAGTTGGGTCATCGCCTTGGATTACTTTCTGTACCTGCGCCAACCGCAAACAATGCAGACCCCGCCAACGAATACCACCCACCGTATGCGGCCCGCCTGCAGCGCAGAGAATGCATTTCGACTTTGCACTCCGGCCATTTGTCAATCCCACCCCATCCAGCTCACACTCTCCATTCGTGCTGGCCGTGTCACATAAGAGCACGCATTCCTTTTCTGCGGACTTGATTCTGTGCATATACCTGAACAGGATAATACCCTCCCCCGCCTATGTTCACATGCTTTGCTGATAAGCGACAAGGATAAGATTCGACTCTGTTCAAGCACGTACGGGTGCATTTCCCATTAACAGAGGTCATTTCAACTCTGTGTGTCTGTCGCGCTGTGGATTTTCCTGGAGGTCTTTTTCTGGATCGGCAGGCAGTCGTTTCAACTTGACAAGCTTGGTTCTTTTCATCAGCCGAGACCCGTTAAGTTGAGAATTTGTAACCCACACGTGGTTTGTTTTTGTTGGATTTCAAAACCCATTTGCGACTTTTAGCATTTTTTGCAATCAGTTGTTCGCAAGAACGGCAATCTCTGGTTTTTTAGACTTCTGCAAAATAGACAAAACTATCGTTATTATTGACCAAATTGATTCCATTTGCAAATTGACTCTGAGATTTTTCATGCAGTTTGGACGGGGTGAAATTTAAGGGCTGTCCGGTCCTTAAATTCTATCACGAAATATAAAAAAATTTAGATGATTTTCTGCTTGAAATTTTAAGACTGATCAAGTCTTAAATTTCATCTGAAATTCAAAAAACAAAATGTGAAGGTTTTCATTCCCATGAAATTTAAGGAATGGAATTTCTTAAATTTCAAAAAGGTCCATTTTGATATTTTATGGCATGAAGTTTAACGATTGATAACGAGTCCTTAAATTTCAACTGAAATTCAAATAAAAATCCCAAGACATTTCTTCAGCGTCTAAACCGCATGAAATATCTGAGATCCAATGTGTACCAGAACCAATTTGGTCAATAAATAACTGGATGTTTTCTCTAGTGATTGGCAGAAGATAGTATTGAAAACCACTTTGCTCCGCTCTTGCTTGAACAACCGTGTTAAAGAAACGCTGAAATTTGCTCAACATTTGCTCCTAAATTCTAACAATTCATGCGAATGAAAATTACCACAGAAATGTGTGAATATGACCCAACAGTGGATCACCTGCCTCACAATCAATGCTTTGAGTTGACTCCGAAATTTCTTTGCAATGACCCAATATTGGTTCAGATTTTAAACAACTGAAAGGGTCAATATAATCTCGCAGTAGCATCAGTCTAACCCAACAATGAAGGATAAAAATGACCCAACTTTTTAGTCATCTTGAACTATGGAAAAGGTATAAATTCACCCAACGGTTGAGTTTTTATTTTGACCCATTTTGTTGGCTCAAAATGTTGACCCAACTCCCTTGAGTCAAATTGACCCCAAAAGGGATGCCTCATATTTGCCTCAACAGTTTGGTCAAATTTGACCCAACTTGGGTCACATTTTACTCAACATTTTTAAGTGTGTCCGAGACACGAAGAACGCATGCCTGCTGAAAAAACGCCACTCCAACCTCTCTACGCCTTCCCGCAGAAAACCATCCCTAAAACGGAAGCCAAGGGATGTATTTGAGTCGGATCACTTCTGGTGCCTTCAGATCAAGGAAATGAACAACTTTGTAATTTAAACCATGGACCTCCGAAGCACAGTTCCGGAGTTAATGCGCAGCATAGAAAGAAAAACAACCCTATAACTACCCTTCCCCAAAAAGGGTGTAGGAGGGTCAATTTGGGAGAACCCAATGGAACCAAACGAAGCGCAAGAGAACCTGGCTCCAAAACCACCATTGCACCACAATTGTAGGTGCAGCCGTTTTCACGGAAATTGCGATTGAAAAAAACCAACATTCGAGGTGACCCACCCTGTATACAGGGTGTCCCGTAAATTAACCACCGAAATTTCAGAATATATTCCCCAGGACCGTACAAATCGAACTTAGTCAGTGGAAAAAAATTGGCCCGACCCCCCATTACTGAGTTATGCCCCCCAAAACCCCCCAAAATGGACCCTTTTGGGGGCATTCATGGGGGAGGCAAGATTTCACCGTAGAACAGTCAAATTTTTAGAACAGGTTATACATATAGATCAAGGAAAACAAAAAATGTTCAGTAACAAAAAACCGTCCGAGCCTCCATTTCCACTTAGTTCCCACCAAAAAAATCCAAAAAAGCCCAATTTGAGGTTGTTTTTGGGAAAGCTGAGATATGGATATTGGGGGTCGTCACATAAAACCCTATTTTCAAAGGCAGATTCCTAAGGATACACGGAACAAAAAATGTTCTGTGGAAAAATGTTCTATACGACTCTTCATTTCCACGCACTAGCCACTCAAAAGCGCTAAAAAGCTTTTCGTTTTCAGGGGTTTACTGGTGTTACCATGGTAATATTGTGCGTTACCATGGTAACATCAGTAACCTCCTGAGAAGGAGAAGATTTTTAGCGGTTTTTGAGTGGCTAGTGCGTGGAAATGAGGAGTCGTAGAACATTTTTCCACTGTTCATTTTTTGTTTCATGTATCGTTGCGAATCTGCCTTTGAAAAATGGCTTTTATGCGACTACCCCCAATCTCCATATCGCAGTTTCCCCAAAACAACCACAAATTGGGTTTTTTCTATTTTTTGGGGGGCATTGCGTGGAAATGGATGCTCGGACGGTTTTTCGTCACTGAACATGTTTTGTTTTCCTTGATCCAAAAACCTGTCCTGAAAATTTGACTGTTCTATACGGTGAAATCTTGCCTCCCCCATGAATGCCCAAAAGGGTCGGGGGGTTTTGGGGGGGGGCATAACTCAGTAATGAGTGGTCGGATCACTTTTTTCCACTGAATAAGTTCGATTTGTACCTACGGTCCTGGGGAATCTATTCTGACATTCGTGTGGGTTGATTTAGGCCTACGGGACACCCTGTATAGGTGTAGGCCAAAAAGCCACGGCCAAATAAATTGCCGAATATGCGCACTATATGAGTGCGCAAAACATCATATTCCATAAAATCAACTCTCACGGTTTTTGTCTTCAATTGACAGGTATACGACAATGCGTGACAAATGAGGTTGCGTGATACAGTAGGCTGCCGAAAACTTTGTAGTCTTTTGAGGACAGTGTAAAATAACAGCTTAATCCTAACCGCAATTGACTGTTGGGTTGTCGTAAAAAATCTACCATCATGGTTTGTCATATACATGCCTACTCCTGCATATTTGTCTTCGCAGAAAGTCAGTTGTAGAAATAAAAGTTTTTTGCTGCTTCTGCGGAAGGAAAATTACCACAGAAATATGTTAATATGACCCAACAGTGGATCAACAGCCTCACAAATCAATACTTTGAATTGACTCTGAAATATATTGCAATGACCCAATATTGGTTCAGATTTAAACAACTGAATGGGTCAATATAACCTCCAAGTAGCATCAGTTTAACCCAACAATGAATGATAAAAATGACCCAATTTTTTAGTCATCTTCAACTATGGAAAAGGTATAAATTAACCCAACGGTTGGGGTTTTCTTTTGACCCATTTTGTTGGGTTAAAATGTTGACCCAACAACTTGAGTCAAATTGACCCCAAAAGGGATGCCTCATATTTGCCTCAACAGTTGGGTCAAATTTGACCCAACTTGGGTCACATTTTACTCAACATTTTTAAGTGTGTAAGAAAAAGTGTGAAGAGCCTTTTATTTCGTTTTGGATGAGGTGAATGCTGCTTTCAAGCAAGAGAGTGCGCGGAAGAGAGTTTTAAAGAAAGTGTCTCCGCCTAACGATTTCCGCAATTTCCACTTTTGGCGCAGCATTCCGGCAGAAACCCAAGGGAATTTTGGGAGCCAGTCTGCAAAGTTAATTATAGAGGATCCACAAAATCGGCCACACAATACAACTAGTAAAATTGTCTACAATTCCCAGCCGAGCGTATATTTGCGCCATGTTTTTGGTGTTCAGGTTTTTTTTCTATTGATTTCATGACAAAAAACTGTCATCGTGCAATTGGCTGTCAACGCCAAGCATCAAAATGGCAAAGAAACAGTTTCCATCTCCGGCGACACACGAACCAACTCACTCTTCCATCTGCGTTGCGTCCCGATTAACATTCTCTGCGCACAGACATATGGCCGGCCTGCTCAGAAATCTTACTCTATGCACGAAACTGCGATGACCCACTCACAGCCGGCTGCGTTTTTACAAACCCTGCCACGACATTATAGATGGCAGAGAGCGTTTTGTGCAAGAATGCTCGATTGGAGCCCTTCAATTGCAAGAAGAAAATTTTTCTTCTCTATAACCTAAAGCTATCTGAACCTGACCTAACCTTGTCCCCTCGCGGAAAAAACAATGCTCGCTGGGGGGCCCCGGCCTGCCATCTGAAGTCGCGGCAGGGTTTGTAAAACTCGCGACCCGGCCTTGAAAAAATCTTTCTTACCATCCTCATCCTTCCTTGTCCTCGTGATCTGTTCCGCCAAAAAAAAACATCACAGAAAAAACTGTCACATCACAGCCGAAATTCTGCACAGAGCTGCTGGAAAACCCTTCGATCTCGGCCTGTGCGAGAGGGGAGGGGGTGCATGTTAGCAGCATAATTTTTTTTCCAATCCACTTCCGCGGACCAGGAGCTCGCAACAGCCAATCACGTCGTCTCAAATTGTGACGTCATCAATTTTGGGATTTTTGCATTGCCACCGCTTTTTGCCATTTTGCACGTTTGCCACCGCTTCGCAACTCTTTCTGGGGTCACAATAGGGTGAGGTTGGGTCAGGTTAGGTTAGGTTTGGTCAGGTTAGGTTTGGTTTGGTTAGGTTTTGAAATTTGGATGTTGAAATTGGCGGGAATTCCCAACAGCCAATCAGAGACGCGCATGCGGAAGTGGATTGGGAAAAAATATGCATGTCAGCATGGTACAGTAAATTCTGGTCGAAACGTTTACGCCGCGAGATGGCAGAAACCCGACATGGCGGAGCCTCATGCCATCAAGCAAAACACACCGGTGCGTGCATGTTTTGTTGATGACATGTGGCTCCGAATTTCGAGTCGTTGGTGTGGCACAATTGTCTGGAACTGCACCCAACCCCATCCATAATCCCCCTCCATCCGAGAGCAAAGCTCCGGCTGGTTTGAATCAAGAAAAATGAAGGTGGCCGTTTTCTGTGTGTCGCCGAAGTGCGGACAGTTCCTGTTCCATGCAAAACTGTCTTTGTACTGTCTCATATCCGACAAAAAACAAAACAACAAAAAATATCAAACGAAGAAAAAAGATAGTATCCCACATTCCTCTGAAACAATTCCGAAAAACTATTCAATTCAACAAATCCATGAAATCCTGTGTCCTGAAAAAAAAACGAATGCCATCGAAAACGTTTTCAAACACCTGCAAGTTCGGAGTTCCCATCAAAATTGCGAGTCAAAAGCTGGAAATGAAAATCTGGAAAATTGTTTTGAAAAGCCGCAATTGTCAAAAATTACCATCAATTGAAGAAAGCCCAAAAAATGAAAACAAAATTGACAATCAGTGGCGGTCTCCCATCCAAGTGGTATCCAGGCCCAACGTTGCTTAACGTTTTTGTTCAAACAGAAATCGGGCGGTTTTTAAAGAAGCAGGTCCAAGCGCACTCGAATTCTGTTTGAACTAAAAACGTAATTAAGCACGTTGGCCGGATACCCTTGGATGGGAGACGCCACTGATGTCAATTTTGTTTTCATTTTTTGGGTTTCTTCAATTGATGGCAATTTTTGACAATTGCGGCTTTTCAAAACAATTTTCCAGATTTTCATTTCCAGCTTTTGACTCGCAATTTTGATGGGAACTCCGAACTTGCAGGTGTTTGAAAACGTTTTCGATGGTATTCGTTTTTTTTCAGGACACAGGATTTCATGGATTTGTTGAATTGAATAGTTTTTCGGAATTGTTTCAGAGGAATGTGGGATACTATCTTTTTTCTTCGTTTGATATTTTTTGTTGTTTTGTTTTTTGTCGGATATGAGACAGTACAAAGACAGTTTTGCATGGAACAGGAACTGTCCGCACTTCGGCGACACACAGAAAACGGCCACCTTCATTTTTCTTGATTCAAACCAGCCGGAGCTTTGCTCTCGGATGGAGGGGGATTGTGGATGGGGTTGGGTGCAGTTCCAGACAATTGTGCCACACCAACGACTCGAAATTCGGAGCCACATGTCATCAACAAAACATGCACGCACCGGTGTGTTTTGCTTGATGGCATGAGGCTCCGCCATGTCGGGTTTCTGCCATCTCGCGGCGTAAACGTTTCGACCAGAATTTACTGTACCATGCTGACATGCATATTTTTTCCCAATCCACTTCCGCATGCGCGTCTTTGATTGGCTGTTGGGAATTCCAGCCAATTTCAACATCCAAATTTCAAAACCTAACCAAACCAAACCTAACCTGACCAAACCTAACCTAACCTGACCCAACCTCACCCAATTGTGACCCCAGAAAGAGTTGCGAAGCGGTGGCAAACGTGCAAAATGGCAAAAAGCGGTGGCAATGCAAAAATCCCAATATTGATGACGTCACAATTTGAGACGACGTGATTGGCTGTTGCGAGCTCCTGGTCCGCGGAAGTGGATTGGAAAAAAAATTATGCTGCTGACATGCACCCTCTCCCCTCTCGCACAGGCCGAGATCGAAGGTTTTCCAGCAGCTCTGTGCAGAATTTCGGCTGTGATGTGACAGTTTTTCTGTGATGTTTTTTTTGGCGGAACAGATCACGAGGACAGGAAGGATGAGGATGGTAAGAAGGATTTTTTCAAGGGCCGGGTCGCGAGTTTTACAAACCCTGCCGCGACTTCAGATGGCAGGCCGGGGCCCCCCAGCGAGCATTGTTTTTTCCGAGGGGACAAGGTTAGGTCAGGTTCAGATAGCTTTAGGTAAGAAAAAAAATATTTTTTTCTTGGAATTGAAGGGCTCCAATCGAGCATTCTTGCACAAAACGCTCTCTGCCATCTAAAGTCGCGGCAGGGTTTGTAAAAACGCAGCCGGGTCTGAGTGGGTCATCGCAGTTTCGTGCATAGAGTAAGATTTCTGAGCAGGCCGGCCATATGTCTGTGCGCAGAGAGAATGTTAATCGGGACGCAACGCAGATGGAAGAGTGAGTGGTTCGTGTGTCGCCGGAGATGGAAACTGTTTCTTTGCCATTTTGATGCTTGGCGTTCACAGCCAATTGCACGATGACATTTTGTCATGAAATCAATAGAAAAAAAAACCTGAACACCACAAAACATGGCGCAAATATACGCTCGGCTGGGAATTGTAGACAATTTTACTAGTTGTATTGTGTGCCGATTTTGTGGTCCTCTATAAAACTTTGCAGACTGGCTCCCAAAATTCCTTGGGTTTCTGCCGGAATGCTGCGCCAAAAGGAAATTGCGGAAATCGTTAGGCGGAGACACTTTCTTTAAAACTCTCTTCCGCGCACTCTCTTGCTTGAAAGCAGCATTCACCTCATCCAAAACGAAATAAAAGGCTCTTCACACTTTTCTTACACACTTAAAAAATGTTGAGTAAAATGTGACCCAAGTTGGGTCAAATTTGACCCAACTGTTGAGGCAAATATGAGGCATCCCTTTTGGGGTCAATTTGACTCAAGGTTGTTGGGTCAACATTTTAACCCAACAAAATGGGTCAAAAGAAAACCCCAACCGTTGGGTTAATTTATACCTTTTCCATAGTTGAAGATGACTAAAAATTGGGTCATTTTTATCATTCATTGTGGGTTAAACTGATGCTACTTGGAGGTTATATTGACCATTCAGTTGTTTAAAATCTGAACCAATATTGGGTCATTGCAATTATATTTCAGAGTCAATTCAAAGTATTGATTTGTGAGGTGTTGATCCACTGTTGGGTCATATTAAACTTTTTGCAAGAGTTTGTCATGAGGGATGCTGTCGAAAGCTTTTGAAAAATCAATGAGGATGGCGTGAATGCTATGCTTAGATGCCAATGATACACCAACATCGTGCGCAAACTCAACTAGTTGGGTTGTACATGAGAGCTTACGCCGAAATCCGTGTTGGCGAGGAAAGAAAAAGTCAGTATTGATGAGCAGGTTAGCTATGTGGGAGTGAAGAATTTTTTCAAATATTTTACTGAATGAGTTGAGAAGAGAAATGGGCCGATATGATTTCGCGATGCGCTTGTCGCAGCCTTTTTTGGGCACGGGTATGACTTTGGCTATTTTCCAATCATCCGGGAAAATGGAAGTCTGAACAATTCTATCAAATAGGGGCATCAAGTAATATGATAGTTCCATAGCCAGGGGTTTGATAAGTTTATTCGGGATTCCGTCGATCCCAGTAGCCTTATTATTTTTTAACCTACGGAGCAGAATTTCAATGCCGTTGCGGGAGAAGCGGATGCAGGGTGCCTGGGAGGTCGGCGAAATAACACAAACACGTGAGCTACTGACGCAGGGATCAGAGCAACATACTACAGGTGGAAGAGTTGATGGGGGGTCAAGGGGGAGGCATAGAGTTTGGGAATCCACAGTAGTCGTAGCTGACAAGCTTGTAGCTGACAAACTTGTGGCGGATGGGGTGAGGAAGAAATCTCGAAATGCCATTGCCATGTCCTTTGGAGTTGAAATGACTTCGCCACTATTTGGACAGATCAGTTGAAATTCAGATTTCGGACGTTTGCTTTGGGAACGGAGGAAACTCCAAAAAGGCCGAGAAGAATCAGAAGCAATGGCTTGACCAATGAATCGGTTATAGAGAAATGCACTGTAATTTAAAGTAAAATGCAAGCAATAAAGAAACCTGGAAGCAACAAAGCCCAGCGAAAATGGTTCCAGGTTGTGTTTCACTTTTCATCCGCAAATGCGCCACTATGTTGGCAAGAGCGACGGCGGAGCCGCCTGAGATGCGCGACAGTCAGCGGTGCGACTCCCACAGAAATGCAATTTTCTCTGCAACCTGGTGACGGATTTTGATGAAACTTTCTGTGGTAGAAAGCTGAAAAATGAGCGAATTCAGATAAGTATGATGATCCGAAACTTTCTGCAGGTAAAACTTCCAATCATTTGACAAATCGGTCGTGTTGTTGTGAAGATGTTAACAAATTCCGGCTTATTGCCACACATTTTCAATGTTTGTGCGATTTCTTCCGTTGTAACATGGTTTCCACCAGTGGAAGAGTTGTAGGGGAAGCTTTCACCTTTCCAAAAACACCAAAATCATTGCATTTGAGCGCCATTTGACTGTTTTATCAAGCGATAGGTATGCAAACATTGTTTTGTTTTCGACACAAAACATGCGTCATCAAAATTGACTGGGCACACAACCAGCCGAGTTTGCAAACAGGAAAGAAGCCACCATCGGAAATAACAGTGCCACGCATGCCGCTCGGATTAAGAGGAATGAACTGGGGTGAATTTTCAGAAAAGCTGGGTGGTTCGGTGAACAGTCTTGCGTACTAGAGGACCCAGGTTCGATTCTCCGTCCCTAAAAGTTTTTTCTTTCAACTGGTTTGTGGACATTGTGGCAGCAGGCGTTCACCGAGGCTGAAGGGGCACACCAGGCAGCAAAAGTGGGAAGGTTTGAATTGGCTTCAATTCCGTCGAAGCCAAATGAAAAACGATGAATTCCTTGTGCGCTTGAACGCGAGACCGCTCGAAAACACGAAATTGTGGGAAGTGGGTTTTGAAAAATTTTCCCCAGACGAATCGGGGCACATCCCACTTTGCGCGTGGAAAAAAGCAAAATAAAACGAAACTAAACCCAACCTAAGCAGCCAAACATTCCCCTTTACCGATCCTTCCCTTTTACCTAAACTACAGGGTGTCCCGAAAACATTTCGCCCAAATTCGTGATGTTCCTGATGGCAAAACAAATCGAAATTAATCTGTGAAACATTTTTGCGCCGGGCCTCCATTTCCATGCACACTTAAAAATGTTGAGTAAAATGTGACCCAAGTTGGGTCAAATTTGACCCAACTGTTGAGGCAAATATGAGGCATCCCTTTTGGGGTCAAATTGACTCAAGGGAGTTGGGTCAACATTTTGACCCAACACAATGGGTCAAAACAAAAACCCAATCGTTGGGTGAATTTATACCTTTTCC
>JASGXE010018613.1:0-16393 GCA_030068105.1 Sinentomon sp. SZTP_YWyxl
TTTTTAGCATTGAAATAAATGGAGAAAATTATACCCAAAGCTATCAAATTTTTACCCAGGGGAGAAGTGTTACGGAATAGCACCAATCACAGGTTGCGGGTAAATTTTTAGCATTGAAATAAATGGAGAAAATTATACCCACAAGCTATCAAATTTTTACCCAGGGGAGAAGTGTTACGGAATAGCGCCAATCACAGGTTGCGGGTATAATTTTTAGCATTGAAATAAATGGAGAAAATTATACCCACAAGCTATCAAATTTTTACCCAGGGGAGAAGTGTTACGGAATAGCGCCAATCACAGGTTGCGGGTATAATTTTTAGCATTGAAATAAATGGAGAAAAATTATACCCACAAGTATCAAATTTTTAAGGGGAGAAGTGTTAGGAAACGCCAATCACAGGTTGCGGGAAATTTTTACAGAAATAAATGGAGAAAAATTAACCCACAAGTTAAATTTTACCCAGGGGAGAAGTGTTACGGAATGCGCCAAACAGGTTGCGGGAAATTTTTACATTGAAAAAATGGGGAAAATTAACCCCAAGCTTCTTTTTACCCGGGGGGAAGTGTTGGAATAGCGCCAAACAGGTTGCGGGATAATTTTTAGCATTGAAATAAATGGAGAAAATTATACCCACAAGCTATCAAATTTTTACCCAGGGGAGAAGTGTTACGGAATAGCGCCAATCACAGGTTGCGGGTATCAGTTTTTCCATTTATCTACTCCATTTCATTTCATTTAATAAAGAAACCCGCATTATTTCGCAGGTATTGTCACTGTTAAACAGATCGTCAGCAGGTACATAAAAAAGCACAAAAAAACGAAAGTAAATCGCTAAATATTCTAAAAGCAGAGCTGTCATGGAAAATCTGAAAATCAACATTCAATCAGGTTGGTCAGACACAGGCCGGCGAGATTGTGGTGTAACAAGAAAACTCGAAGATGGAGGCAGAGAGTTCCAAGCACGAACAGTGCTGGGAAAGAAAGTGTGAAAATGTGTTATTCTTTATGAGCAGTACAGTGATATATATCGGCAGTGTTCTGCTGTGGTTTGCCACAAGGACAAAGTCAGGCGGAAGAGAAATTTTATATCTACCTGAGACGACAATGTGGTGCAAGAATTGAAGACGTCACTCAAGCCTGCGTTGTTTTAACGTCTGAAGTCCGAGCTTGGATAGCATGGCAGAAACACGATGCGTGCATATAGTCATTGAGAATGAGAATGAGAATACTTCAATGCCAAAATTACCTGCAACCTGGGATTAATGCTATTCCGGAGCCGGGGTTAAAGCCGCAGCTTTTTAATGAGGAACAGACCGAGAGAGCCCCAGTGGAGGTTTACTTTTCTCTGAGGAGAAAAGTAAACTAGTTTCATAGTCCACTGGTCGCCAAACAAACCAAATGCGGCATTGATTCATTCAAATTTTCAATCCACGTGATTCAACCCCTGCTTCCGCGCTTTCCCTGTTTTCCGCATTTTCTTGTGATCTTCACATTTTTGCTTGAATTCACGGTCCAGACGCTTGATGGCGCCTGTCACTTGGCAGCCCCTAATCAATTTTCCTGGCAGTCGTGTGCAACAAAACATTAAAATAAAACAGCAAACATTAAACATGCGCGAAATTAGTCATTTCGTTGTTGCATAAGGATGCCAGAGTGCCAAACAACATTTGTTGCATCCATATGTGGGTTCTCCAATGACGCAGTTCATTAATACCGCATTCTGTACAGAGACGTGGCTGACTTGACAATTACAATTATTATCATATTTTTCTGGCAAGAACTCTTTTGACTGCAGCCATGCAGTGAAGGGAATGCCAATTCTCCTTGGCCATGCCAGTGTTTTTGTTACTTTTTTCGTGGAACTAGATTGTTAACTTTGCTTTGGAATCCGAGATGAAATGTTCAAAATACACGCGCTGCCTTGCCGTATAGGTACCTCGTACACCAAATTCCCTGAAAAAAGCCGCGGGCAAGTTGGCCAGATTTTATTGCGCGTCCCTTTATGGGTTGTATCCCGTAATTGCTCTGCAGTTCGCAATCTTTGTTGACATTGAGACATATCCATGTTTCATAGTTTAACCCAGTGTAGCCTACCTCGGCTATGTGGGTGTCCTCCGCACAAGAGGGAAACCTGATTGAGGTCCAACTGCAGTGGCGAACATCGTTTGATGTGACACTTCATCAGACGCGAATTGTGGGAACAAGTGGATTGGAGATTCTTTGAATTACCAAATATCGTTGATACAAGTTGGGAACAACAGCGACCCAAAGACAGTCCCCTGTAGCACACCAGATGGCACAGAATATTCTATACCGAGGTACCTATGTACGTTGCGTGCGATTTTCCAAAAAATCTTATGAGAAATGTAGGAAACCATAAAAATATAATTTTCTTAAGAAGTTTTGTGTGATATTATTCGTAAGATCGGGATGAGATATGTGATATTGATGTGATTTTTGTGTGATAAGATCGAAAGTTTTGCTTACGGAATTGCTTCAGAATTGCGATGGCCTTCTCCGGGGTTCTACAAAACTTTTGCATCATCGTGTATTTCGAGAAACACAACCCTACTCTTCCGGAATTGTATGAATGCACAAACCCTCGGTTGACCACAGACTTTTTTGTGGGTTTATCGTACACTTTGAAGAAAGCCACATCAACTTTCATTCATACCTTAACACGGGAAATCGCTTTGCACCTTTTAATTTATGAATTTTTTTTGGCTCTTTTTCATAAGTTCCAGGAAACTTGGTGTTCCGAAAAAGGGTCTTGAAAAAAGGGCCCTTTTAAAATGGGTTTTGTTCCATGTTATTGAAAAAAAAATTGTAAAAAAACCCCATTTTTGGTGGCAATTGGTAATGGTGGCAAATGAGTTCTGGTGGCAAGTGCGTAGCAAAGTGCAGAATGCACACTCTAAACACGAAGTTTAGTTTGGAACACTATATTTTAACATGGGCTTTGGTTGGAAGTGTTCTATTAAGAACACAAGGTCTGTGATTGGAACTCACTGAGTGTTCCATTTCCAGCTATTTGGAACACTTAAGGTGTTCTAATGGAACACTTAAGGTGTTCCAAATCGCTCGTGTTCCAAATCTGTGACAGGAATGTCACAGATTTGGAACACTCAGTGTGTTCCAAGAACACACCAAGTATTCCATAAATGTTCTTAAAAGAACATCTAAGCCCATGTTAAAACACAGTGTTCCAAACTGAACTTCGTGTTTAAACTTTTTTTTCTGAACTGGTTTGTTAAAAATATTTCCGATTTGCTTTAAGTTATCTGTGCGAGTGAGCCTCATGTGGAGGGGTGAAATACCCATATTTTGATTTTTATATTACATTCTCGTATATTTGGAATAGGTACCTTTTTTGTGTGAAATCTAATTCAACTGTTGGGTTAAACCCCGACCCTTGACAATCGCCCCCCGGGAACACAATTGACATCTACCAGATTGACATTCACTTCTTAGGCCGTGTCACAATGGACAGATTTTTTCATCAGACATTTTTAGTTTATCTGTAAAAAAAATTGTCACTTAAGGCCCCCACAGACGATCATTTTTAATTGTCAAGAAAAACCATCAGTCCGACTGATCAGTTAAAACCAACGAGGTACAAAATAGAGGGCTCAGACCAGTTCCTACGACACGACTGCAACAGCAGATCGGCGACGAGTCCTCTATTTTTGTACCTCGTTGGTTTCAACTGATCAGTCGGACTGATGGTTTCAAGTGAGAAGTAAAAATGATCGTCTGTGGGGGCCTTAAGTGACAATGAGCAAAGGAGAACATTGGAGCATTGACCATTGCCCATTGTTGCACCTGCAAATCTTTTTGTGCAGATAAACTTGAAATGTCTAAATGCAAAAAAGTCTGTCCATCCTGATGCGGCTTTAAAGCGTAGAATTCCGCATGTGACGCGGACGTTTTGTGAACGCACTTCGTTCCTACTTTTTAGAAAGCTGAAAAAAATGCGACACGCACTGTATAATATTGGAGATGAGTTGTGATATCGGTCTGGTACAATCACTACTTATTGTTGAACCGTTGTTCACTCAAACGCGGGACCCTTCCCTCATTATTATTATTATTTTTTTTTTTTGTTATTACAAAAGGTTTAGACTGGCAACGAACAATTCATTGGCGAAGCCAGTAAAATTTGCAGCAAGAGCTTTGTCAAACATAAAAATAGGACAATTAAGACGCTGAAGGCAATGATTAAAAAAGGGTGAGGTCAAACAACATAAATGGTGACCGAAGAAGAAAATGCATCAAGCTGACAAAGAAACGGCTATTTGCAAAAGGAAACACAGCTCAAAACAACTTGACGAAATAAGATTGGACGTTCACAATGAAACGGAGCAGAGAAAAGCAACTGTGAAAGGCATTGAAAAGTTAACTGAGAGAATTGCCACATCGAAAATGAAAGGGTGCAAGTCCGCACATTCAGTGTATGCAACTTGAGTGAAAATTCAATTGGGAGAACTCAAAATGGACAACTAAAATTAGGTACCATGACTGGCACGAGAAATGACAGCAAGGGAGGTTTTAATTAAAGTAGTTTCACGTGATAGGGAATTCCAATCGACAATTGTTTTTGGGAAAAAGGAATCAGCCAGAGCAGATGTCCTAATCAGAGGTAAGGCAAAGCAAAGCCCGTGATCTGTTCTACGTTGGACAGGCTTAAGGGAATAATCTCTCGGAATGGCTGCATCTATATCACCAACAACAAATTTTTTGAAGAGTTCAAGACTGTGGTTGCGACGCCGGCTCTCAAGGGTGTTCAAATTCAGCTCGCACAACATGGCAGTCACACTGGATAACCTGCCATAATTCATTGAAATAGCTCTGGCCGCGCGTCTTTGGACATTTTCAATTTGTTGAATGTCAATTCTCTTGGTAGGATTCCACCACACACGCATACTCAAGTATTGGTAAAACCACTGTTTATATGCAAGTTTCTTTTGGGCGGTCGGGCAAATTTGAGACTTCTATTTATGTAACAAGGGTTTTGAGGCTTTTTTTCGTGACAAATTGAATATGGGTTTTCCAAGACAGATCATAATTTATGTTCACTCCCAAATAATTGAATGTTTTGACAACTTCCAAAGCCACCCCATCAATTAGGTAAGGCGGGATATGAAATGCAGTAGGCTTCCCAAAGCGCATAACCTTCGTCTTGTTAGCATTTATTCTCATGTCGTTTCTCGCGCACCAGTCAGTGATGTTATGCAGATCGGTTGACAGCACCCCAGGGTCGTTCTGCGAAACAATGGCTCTATAAATTACAATGTCATCGGCGAACAGACGAATTGAAGAGGACACGTTTTCTGCAATATCGTTAACATATATGAGAAAGAGTAAGGGTCCCGTGTCCAGATCCCATGTCCAGGTCTCATGTCCAGAGACACCATGCACAAACCCTTTCTGCCGAATTTTGACCGGTTTGACAAGTTGCCATTTACTGGTCTGCACCATACAGGGGCATCATAGGGGGGCAGAGGGAGCGCGGACTGGGTCCAAACGAGAAATGCCCCTTAGCGAATCGCATGCCCCCATGGCATTTGCTCTTGGCTCGCCCTATGGTGGGAAATTTGACCTCTTGAAAACTCAGGATGAACCCCAAATTAAAAAATCAGCTTCTAGTGACTCCGCCCCCAACCACCCGACAGGGGCTCTACCCCTTGGAAGTTGGAATCCCCCAAAATTACTGGGGTCTCCGCCGCCATGCCCCCAGACTGCGTCGAAACCCAGCTAGTTTCCTGCTGATTGCCCCTTGCCAAAATCAAACCAATCGAGTTGAAGGTTGCGGTGAGTAGGCCTAGAACTATGAGATTGTACATACGAATAATTTAGTGAGTCCACCAGATGTGATTTGAAAGTATACGGAAAACCCTCATTGAGACTCCAGCAGAAGTGACATTGAAATGTATGAATTTAAGCTATTTTTCCGTACTGACGCCATGCATTTTCAGCTCTTTTTGCGACGTGTGGCGACCTACGCTACCCTTTTGGTCTTCAATGGTCTTTCTCTTCCTTCTGTACCTACAGTACCGAGTAAAATCACATAGCCACACGCACACCTCATCAAATGGGTAACCATCCAACTTTGCTAAAACGACCCCGCAGATATAAAAAATTCCCATTTTAACGATTGTGACAATACGGCACTTTTATTTCTGCTCTAAACATAACGGAGCAACACTTAAATGGTAAAAACACATCTGTGAATACTCGTATGCTCGTGCATGCGCCACTTTTATTTCTGCTCTCAATTTCACGGAGCAACACTTAAATGGTAAAAACACACTCTGTGAATACTCGTATCTCGTGCATCGCCAACTTTTATTTTATGCTCTCAATTTCACGGAGCAACACTTAAATGGTAAAACACATCTGTGAATACTCGTATGCTCGTGCATCGCCACTTTTATTTCTGCTCTCAATTTCACGGAGCAACTTTAAATGGTAAAAACACATCTGTGAATACTCGTATACTCGTGCATGCCCACTTTATTTCTGCTCTCAATTTCACGGAGCAACTTAAATTGTAAAAACACATCTGTGAATACTCGTATACTCGTGCATTCGCCACTTTTATTTCTGCTCTCAATTTCACGGAGCAACACTTAAATGGTAAGACACATCTGTGAATACTCGTATGCTCGTGCATGCGCCACTTTTATTTCTGCTCTCAATTTCACGGAGCAACACTTAAATGGTAAAAACACATCTGTGAATACTCGTATACTCGTGCATGCCCCTTTATTTCTGCTCTCATTTCACGAGCAACACTTAATGGTAAAAACACATCTGAATACTGTATACTCGTACATCACTCGTGCAAGCGGTGCCCCACTTTTGTTTCTGCTCGTCAATTTCACGGAGCAACACCTTAAATGGTAAAAAAACACATCTGTGAATACTCGTATACTCGTGCATGCGCCACTTTTATTTCTGCTCTCAATTTCACGGAGCAACACTTAAATGGTAAAAAACATCTTTGAATACTCGTATACTCGTGCTGCGCCATTTTTATTTCTGCTCTCAATTTCACGGAGCACACTTAAATGTAAAACCATCATTGAATACTCGTATCTCTTGCATGCGCCACTTTTTTTCTGCTCTCAATTTCACGTAGCAACACTTAAATGGTAAAACACATCTGTGACTCGTATACTCGTGCATGCGCCACTTTTATTTCTTCTCAATTTCACGGAGCAACACTTAAATGGTAAAAACACATCTGTGAATACTCGTATACTCGTGCATGCGCCACTTTTTATTTCTGCTCTCAATTTCACGGAGCAACACTTAAATGGTAAAAACACATCTGTGAATACTCGTATACTCGTGCATGCGCCACTTTTATTTCTGCTCTCAATTTCACGGAGCACACTTAAATGGTAAAACACATCTGTGAATACTCGTATACTCGTGCATCGCCACTTTTATTTCTGCTCTCAATTTCACGGAGCAACACTTAAATGGTAAAACACATCTGTGAATACTCGTATACTCGTGCATGCGCCACTTTATTTCTGCTCTCAATTTCACGGAGCAACACTTAAATGGTAAAAACACATCTGTGAATACTCGTATACTCGTGCATGCGCCACTTTTATTTCTGCTCTCAATTTCACGGAGCAACACTTAAATGGTAAAACACATCTGTGAATACTCGTATACTCGTGCATGCGCCACTTTTATTTCTGCTCTCAATTTCACGGGAGCAACACTTAAATGGTAAAAACACATCTGTGAATACTCGTATACTCGTGCATGCGCCACTTTTATTTCTGCTCTCAATTTCACGGAGCAACACTTAAATGGTAAAAACCCCATCTGGAATACTCGTATACTCGTGCATGCGCCCACTTTATTTCTGCTCTCAATTTCACGGAGCAACACTTAAATGGTAAAAACACATCTGTGAATACTCGTATACTCGTGCATGCGCCACTTTTATTTCTGCTCTCAATTTCACGGAGCAACACTTAAATGGTAAGAACACATCTGTGAATACTCGTATGCTCGTGCATGCGCCACTTTTATTTCTGCTCTCAATTTCACGGAGCAACACTTAAATGGTAAAAACACATCTGTGAATACTCGTATATCGTGCATGCGCCACTTTTATTTCTGCTCTCAATTTCACGGAGCAACACTTAAATGGTAAAACAACATCTGTGAATACTCGTATACTCGTGCATGCGCCACTTTTATTTCTGCTCTCAATTTCACGGAGCAACACTTAAATGGTAAAAACACTCTGTGAATACTCGTATACTCGTGCATGCGCCACTTTTATTTCTGCTCTCAATTTCACGGAGCAACACTTAAATGGTAAAAACACATCTGTGAATACTCGTATACCGTGCATGCGCCACTTTATTTCTGCTCTCAATTTCACGGAGCAACACTTAAATGGTAAAAACACATCTGTGAATACTCGTATACTCGTGCATGCGCCACTTTTATTTCTGCTCTCAATTTCACGGAGCAACACTTAATGGTAAAAACACATCTGTGAATACTCGTATACTCGTGCATGCGCCACTTTTATTTCTGCTCTCAATTTCACGGAGCAACACTTAAATGGTAAAAACACATCTGTGAATACTCGTATACTCGTGCATGCGCCACTTTTATTTCTGCTCTCAATTTCACGGAGCAACACTTAAATGGTAAAAACACATCTGTGAATACTCGTATACTCGTGCATGCGGGAATGCGGAAAAGCGTCAAATGGAATAGCCCCAACACGGAAAATCGTCAACAACTGCATTCAAATTCCGGAGCTCGGCATTTTTTGTCATGGACCGGAAAAGCGTCAACACGGAAAAGCCCCAACACGGAAAAGCGTCAACACGGAAAAGTCGCAACTCGGAAATGCGTCAACAAGGAAAAGTCGCAACTAGGAAAAGCCCCAACACGGAATTGCCTCAACACGGAATTGCCCCAACATGGAAAATCGTCAACACATTTTTTGTCATGGACCGGAAAAGCGTCAACACGGAAAAGCCCCAACACGGAAATGCCGCAACAAGGAAAAGCACCAACACGGAAATGCCCCAACACGGAAAATCGTCAACACGGAATTGCCCCAACTCGGAATAGCGTCAACACTGAAAACAGCGAACAAACAAAAGAGCATAAGTCGTCTCGTTTCGCCACCATCGCGCACCGGTGGATAGTCGTTTAGTTGCTGGACTGGCTCAGAATGTGAATTGAGAGATTGTCAGTCTATCAAAAGCACAGTCTGACACAAGCTCAGTCTAACAAAATCACAGTCTAACAAACGCATCTATCATTGTCTCGATCCAACAGATGTTCGGAGTCACACGGTCTATCAATCGATCCCACAGATGTTCCGAAATTTTTCACAAGTGACAATATCATAAAATTGCAGCCAATGCGCAAAGGCTCTCTGGCCATTTTAATGCGGAACAACACCAAAAGGAAATCAAGCCAGTGAATGGCTTTGTGTTTGCAATCCACTAAACCCAGAGGTTAGGTCAGGTAAGGTTAGGTCAGGTTAGGTAAGGTTAGGTCAGGTTAGGTAAGGTTAGGTAAGGTTAGGTTAGGTTAAATTAGTTTAGATGTAGAAAACGTTTTGTTTGAATTCCACCTGGGAAAAAGGAAACACAACACAATGGAAGACATCTTCCAGAAATTGATTCCAGATGCAAATGGTTAAGGGCCCCCCAGCCCCCCCCCACCCGCTCCAAGGCGGGTGGGCATGGGGCCGGGTAAAACCTGTGCACTTGGTCTTAGATTAGAGCGAGCCCTTAACCGAAACTCAAAGAAATCGAACTCATATATAAGCAAAGGTTTTTTGAAAAAACATCTAACGTCGAGTGTTGACCACATGATCTGGAATAACTTCTTCTCCGGAGGGCTCTTTAAGAAAATAAAATAACGGTACATTGCGCTTGTTTTCGCTATTTTCCCACTTTATTAATTTCTATTCCGCAACGCAATATATAGGTATTCTCGGTTTTTGTTTTTTCCTGGGAGATAGTGGGTGGGTATTTTATACAATCCGTCAAGGAGACAGATTGATTTTGGACAGATGGATTTTTTCCGTGTTGACGCTTTTCTGAGTCGGGACTTTTCCATGTTGACGCATTTCCTAGTTGGGGCTTTTCCGCGTTGACGCTTTTCCGTGTTGGGACTATTCCGTGTTGACGCAATTCCGGTTTGTGACAAAAAATGTCAAGCTCCGGAATTTCAGTGCATTTTTGACGATTTTCTGCGTTGGGGCTTTTCTGTGTTGACGCTTTTCCGTGTTGGGGCTTTTCCGTGTTGATGCTATTCCGTGTTGGGGATATTCCGTGTTGACGCTTTTCCGTGTTGGGACATTTCCGTGTTGGCGCTATTCCGTGTTGACGCTTTTCCGTGTTGGGGCTTTTCCGTGTTGACGCTTTTCCGGTCCATGACAAAATGATTTGTTGACGATTTTCCGTGTTGGGGCTATTCCGTGTTGACGCTTTTCCGGCGACCCGTGCATGCGCAGTTCGAAACCAGGGTACAGTAACACTCTCAAGTACCCTGGTTCGAAACTACACTGGTGCAATTCATTATATGTTGGTCTGAAGTCGCAAGGAACAGTGGACAATGGACGTGATACCGCTGTTAAACGATACGTTCTTTCGACACGAGCACGAATCAAAACCTTCTAAATTTACGCCTTCAGAGCTCTCGCAAGTGTGGCACACTTCAACACGTTTACTTCCTGATGAGCATCAACGCCAAAAAGTGTTTGTAATTTGTAATTTTAATTGTAAATTTGCCATGTAAATGCAAATATGTAAAATCACACGAAATGACACAAGAGAAAAAAACAAGGAAATTAAACGGCTAATTCAGAAACACAACAAGAGAGCGAGAGAAAAAAGCTCATGGCAAAAATAAACAATCAATGCGGAATGCCAAGAGATCGAGAAGTGATGTTGAACTCTAAAGTGCAGGAGAATTTCTAATAGAGTCCTTGGGGAGGGTATTCCACTCCCGAAGGGTTTTCGGAAAAAAAGAATGAAAGTGGGCGTTTAATTTTACCGTCGGAACCAAAAATTTGTTGGTATGAGACCGGCTACTATTAAACTGACTCGCTCGTATTTCACATGGAAGATCAATAAGCAAAGAACCCTTAAGAATTTTTTTCAAAGTGTAAAGGCGTCTGTGCGACCTTCTTTGAAATAGGGGTGAGAGCCCGAGGTCACCAAGCATAGCCGTTACACTGGATGTGTAGCGGTAGTCATTCATAATGAAACGTGCAGCACTTCTCTGCACTTTTTCAAGCGCGTCAATGTGACTCACAAGAAAGGGATCCCAGGCACAACACCCATATTCGAGAATCGGCAGGACAGTGGTTTTATAGGCCATTAACTTGATACCCTTTTCTGTGTGAGTCAGATTGCGCCGGATAGCTCCTAAAGCAGCCTTGGCCTTGTTAACAACGGTGCTGATATGCTCATCCAGTTTAAGGTCCTAGACAATGTTACCCCCAGATATTTGAAAGAGTGCACACAACAGATAGGTGTTCCATCTAGCGAATAAGTCCGTTCAGGCATTTGGATGCCAGGCCTGACTGACCTAAGGAATGTCATTGAAGCACACTTCCCGACATTTATTTTCATCTTCCACTCTTGGCACCAACTTTGAATTTTAGTGAGGTCAGACTGTAAAACTTCTTGGGATTCAGGACTTATATAAGGAGAGTAAACAACTAAGTCGTCAGCGAAAAGGCGAGCAGTGCAGCATAGGTTACTCAAAATATCATTGATATAAAATAAGAAAAGCAGTGGCCCAAGTGAACTTCCTTGAGGAACTCCGGAGGACAAAAACAGCGCTTCGTCGGACAAGCACCCTCCCACTGAAACAAAGGCTCTTCTGTTGGACAGATATGACTCCAAAAGTGCGATCAAGGGAACTGGAAATCAGCGCAGCAAGCTTCACCAGCAGCAGCTGATGGTTAACCTTGTCAAAGGCCTTCTCAAAATCAATGAAAACAGCATCCACCTGCTCTCTCCTATCCAGACTTAGCGAAATCTCATGAACAAACCCAATTAGTTGAGTCTCACATGACTTTTTGTTCTGAAACCCGTGCTGGAAGGGATGAATAATTCTCTTAAAACAGCAAAATCTGTAAGTGCGAAGCACAGCATTTTTTTTTTATAAAACCTTTGAAGCGCTGGAAATGAGAGAAATAGGCCTGTAAGTCAATGCATTTGAGCTTACGACCTTTCTTCGGCACTGGAACAATACTCACCTGCCTCCGTTGATGAGTAAAATTATCTGTGCGAAGTATACTTTCAAAACGGAACTCCAAATATGTAGCAACGTAAAGATTCAAATTTTTGAAGAATATCATAGGGAATCTGGCCACTGCTTTTCTTGCACATAATCCATTAATACAACGAATTATCACAAAAACATTAAAATACTTTGCAACTATGTTATCAACTGACCATCCAGCTTCGCAAGCAGCAGTTAACGAAAATTTTGGTTGCGAGCTTCCCTCGGTCAATGGAATATCAGTGGGGCTGAAATTACCACTGAAGGCACGGACAAGAGCATTCGCCTTCAGAGCATTCGCCTCAAGAGCATTCGCCAAATTTTTTAAGAAGGTCCATTGCGCATCAACGCCTTCAGAGAGAGTGAGTGAGCGGAAGGTTCCAAAGTTTTCATTTGTGAGCTTTGAAAGCGACTCCCAGTCAGCCCTGTCATAGCGCTTAATGTTTTTAATCTCTCTGAATTTGATATCATTTTAGTGATCATCGGCACTTCCAGCATGATTCGCCTTCCTTCACAAAGCATTTCTTGAGCTAACACCCGTTAACACCTTCAAATAAAATAATCTTGAAAAGCTTTCCTTCAGTCGTATATTCCGTGTCTCGTGCGTGAGGAATCAGCTGAGGCTCGACACCCAATTCCGTTGCAGATTTGTGTAGAAAAATCTGATTTCTATGACAAGTCTGCTTTGCATGACCTTTTGGCCTCAGAGACAAATTGTGCAGTCATTGTCCGTGCTCCCAGAATGATTCGCCATCCGCTTCAAGTAGACCTCGGTTGCAGCTCTGTATTGACCACTGAAGTTCCGTTTCATTTTAAACAGGTTTGGTTTCAGAGACATATAGTTCTCTTGATTTTCCTGCAGAGGGTTCCAAATCTTTCCCTGGATCTCCTTCCCTGGAGGCGTTGGATGGCTGCGGGAATCAAGAAAATGATTACGGCAAAATGAAAAGTTTACAGTCTTATGTTTTTGCAACTCAACATTGCGCTTGTAGATGGTTCCTCAAACCTCCCATATACCGTATGAGCAAATAATTTGATCATCGTCCTCTGTGGGTAACTTTTATAGGTGCAGGTAAACTGAATGCAACTTCTATTATTAATCCTGCAATGGCATCATCCTGTTGAGTTGACATCGCACCTAGCCCGCGTGAAGTCTCCAAAATGTAAATTTGGGGAGTTTAGTGGCCGTATCTCTCAAATGGGGGGTCGGATCACATTTTCTTACTGAAGACGTTTTACGGACATCAGGAACCCACCCTATCATTCGCAGTGTTTTCTAGGACCGTCCTCTATTTGTGTTTCGAAATTTTCATTTCTATGCACAACATAGATATCACATCTTTTCCATTGTTGCGAATTGTGCATCCATCTGTTGAATTGACTATATTGAATGGAAGCTTGAGTGTGAAAGGCAATAGCGAATCGCGCGGATTGATTTCCAAGTCATTTTATTGTTTGTTTGACAACTCCAGGGAACGTACTTGAAAATGTTCTATATTGCTCATTACTAGAAAATTGGCGGTTGATGACGAAATGTCATTCGGTCGCATGCACCAAAGCCACTAACCCTAACCCTAACCCTGACCCTAAGCTTGAAAAAAGTCAATTCCATGTTCAGATGCACCTTTCTCAATGATGGAAAAGGAATACTGTCGTGTCTAGAAATCAAATTTTCCAATAGATTTCTATACATAAAATTGTATGTGTAGAAATCTGTGGAAAATTTGATTTCTATACACAACAGTATTCCTTTTCCATCGTTGAGAAAGGTGCATCCGAACATGGAATTGACTTTTTTCAAGCTTGTTGCGGTCAGTGGCTTTGGTGCATTCGACCGATTATCTTACCCGTAAGTAGCAAAATTTGTCCATGCGGTTAATATATCCAGACAAAAATCTCTGATCTCGTCGTCAAAATCGTTGAACAGTTTCATAAATTCCACCAAAGCGTCCGCCAATTCAGGGACATCTGGCGAGAAGAGACAAATCAATTCGTCTCCATGTGACAAACCTAAAAAAACAATGCGATGATGCCTGGCGTAGCTGGTTTTCACAAGAGAAACACGCCTGAGAACAGGACGTGAAAGAACACAATGGTGGCACTTCATCAGAAATGTACAAATGCGTATCACCGTCAGCACGCGCAAATAACTACATACTCGAAGTTGGACTACTATACGTGGTGCATCCAAAAAGCTCCCGCCACACCCCCGAAATTATCACTGAAAGAAAAAATAGTGTCAAATGACGAGCAACTAATTTTGACCCACCAGTGACACACTTCCCATCCTTTTTTACTTTTTACACTATGTATTCTGACACAGGCAAACGTGTCGAAATTTGTCCCACCAGTGATACACTTTTGTAAGTTTTCCGACACATTATGATGGACATGCACCAAAATACTCGAATGTCATTTTAACCAGAAAAGTATAAGTCAAAACATTGTCCCACCGGTAACACAAACAAAGGTCCATCTTTCTTTCCTTCACCTGTCTTCAATGTCATCCTCTTCCTACGTAATGACATGTTTGAATCGGTTCTGAAGTTGTCTGTGATAGAGGGTGTCTCGATTGATCCCTCACGTTCTGGCATCCTCGGCCGTGATGAGCTCTTCTGGACTGACAAAATGGCAGCCGCAGGGTGGAGAAACCTGATCATCGAGAATAGGTATAGAAGTCGGGGACTCATGTTCGGCGAATGCTGCAAAAGGTTCCACGTTCCACTCCCACCATTTTCTGAAGCCCAATTAGAGCCGTTGACTTGTGATGACTTGCATTGTCGGCGTGGAGAATGATTGGCTTGGCAATCAGCAACTCTTTTAACTCTGGTCTGTTTTCATGGATTGCACGGAGCAGCATGACACGAGGAATGTTTAGCAGAAGTCTTGGATTGTCGTCTGGCTATTAGGAGCAGCGTTTCTTGTCATCATATGTCAGAGGTCATCGTTTGTTCCACTCTGTTCGTTTTTCCCCAAATTCTCAATCATCCACCTTCTCTCTCCACCTTCCTTTCATACATTCTGCCATAAACCGATACATAAGTGAGGGAACTTTTACCGCATCAACAAAGGCTATCCACTTCCCAGACTGTTTTCCCTTGAAGCAGATTAAAAACAATCTTCATGTGCAAACCTTTTTTGCCTGCCATTATTCTCCAGCCATGGCATCAGACAAAGAACAATCAAAGTGCAATTCTCTGGCAAAAGTATATCTATCTGCCAGTGTATCTGAACATGTCGTTGAATACATCCCAATTTTAAATGGAGTTCTCAGAGAGTGATGTGACAATGAATATGGCCACATTACTCAGATAATAGATCGCCTTCCGCCACGATAGTCCAACGGGTAAAGAAATGTGTGGTTGTCCTTTTTTTAACATTAGATTTTTAAAACATTACATAGATACATAGATTTTTTAAACATTATATATACAGGGTAGCCCAAAAGTCTTTGGCCATAGGAAAAATGAAAATTTGCTCTTTTTGTCAAATTTTGTGATCTGAAACCCTTGCTTGCTCCAACCACGGATGTCAAGACTTAATCGGAACAACATGTGCATATTCAGGGATGCCCAAAGTCTTTGGCAACTTCAAAAAATTAAATGGGTAAAGAGTATTCTACGGGGGGGGACTGTTGAATCTAGATTAACTCGTCCGGGTCAGAAGAGCAATTCCAAAACCAGTTATGAGTACATGTTGTCACCTAAGTGTGATATGCGGTGGAACAGATGAATCACTTCATCTGATTTAATCAATCTAATTTTTATGCAATCTAATCGAATCTAGCCCAACTTAACCCAACCTAACCTAACCTAACCTAACCTAACCTAACCTAACCTACCTAACCTAACCTAACCCCTAACCTAACCAAACCGATGTTGGATATCTGGCCAAGCCAAAACCAACCTAATTTAATCTAACCTTTGTTCGGTTAGGTTATGGTTAGGTTAGGTTAGGTTAGGTTAGGTTAGGCGAGATTAGATGATTAGATTAAATTAGATTGATTAAATCAGATCAGGTGATTCATCTGTTCCACCGCAGATCACACTTCGGTGACAACATGTGCTCATACTGGTTTTGGAATTGCTC
>JASGXE010018614.1:0-10736 GCA_030068105.1 Sinentomon sp. SZTP_YWyxl
CAAGAAAGGGTGCGGGTAGGCTGGGTTGGCTTGGTTACATGTTTTGGTTGCGTATGCCTTCAGACACAGCACAACATTTTAACCAGACTCGGGAGCCGGGAGCGCTAAAAGTGAGCTTGAGAAAACACACCGACACATAGAGGGACACGAAAATAAATGTCCTTGTTCATGATTTGATATTTTTTTCCACTTTAAGCACTGTATATAATAACATAAATAGCAATGTTAGCGCATAAACGGAAAGATAACAAAACTACGTATAACCAATCAATTTAAAAATAGGTATACATTAAACTTGTCAGGGAACAAGAGCAAACACACACACACAGATGGGGTAAAACTAAACAAAATCAATCGATGAAGAAATTAACTCCATGAGTAATTTCAGCATCACTCAGCCAGTTTGCAAAAGCCAACGTTCGACGTTGCGCTTAAAATGGTCCACATTTATGTCACACCCAGTGCCAAAAACCTCAGCTGGTAGTGAGTTCCAGTCATTTGATGTCCTTACCGCAAATGAAAACTTTTCAACATCCTTACATGTCCATGCTACCCCAAACTTAAAGTCATGATCATGCCTACCTTTATACAGGGTAGCCCAAAAGTCCTTGGCCATAGGAAATATGTAAATTTCTATTTTTATCATATTGTGTGATCTGAAACTTTTTCTTGCTCCAACCACTGATGTAAAGACACAAATCGGAAATTTTAGCACCGAATGAAGTGGTGACATCTGTGGTGGGAGCTCGTAAAAGTCACAAATCACAAAATATGATAAAACAGTAAATTTAATTTTTTTTACTATTGCCAAAGGCTTTGGGCATCCCTGAATGTGCACATGTTGTTCCCATTGAAGTGCTGACAGACGTGGTTAGATCTATAGAAAAAGTTTCTGATCACAAAATATGATAAAAATAGCAAATTTACATTTTTCCTATGGCCAAAGACTTTTGGGCTACCCTGTATGCTGCCGGGACGAGAAACTCCTTCACACCAGACCAACCTCAGACGTTATTAAGAGCTGCAAAAAGGCCCGAACTCCTCACAATATTTCTACGAAGTGCGAGGGGGGCCAGCCAAAATCCTTGAGCACAGCTGTTGCGCTTGCACGGGGTGAAAAACAACCACGTTGGGTGATGGGTCACGTTATTGTCCTATAATGAGATGGGACTGCCAAGAGATGGGAGATGGAATGGATTCAAAGGTGGAGGTGATGTTTCCGCACTGTGATGTGGAGCGGTCAAGCTGATGTGGTCAAAAGGTGCTGACCTTTTCAAAACTTTCCTGACCTTTTCAAAATGTTAGGATCTTGTGAGAAATGTGAAATGAAATGAAAAACGAAGTGAACAAAAAATGAGAAATTTGACATGAAAATGGGATGATCTTTGCTTCTTTCTGTCATCTGTCTTTAACATGCATGTGAAAATTTAGCCGACAATCAGTCATGTTTCAGACGTGCCAGACTTCAGGTTGTGACACTGCTAGTGAAGTAGACAAGGAACAGAAATTGATCCCCACTACCCTCAGTGGATTCACGTTTTCAAATTCTGAAATTGCCACTTTCGAACCCTGGACACAACAAGCAATTGCTTTCTGGAATGAAGGTTCGTTTATTGTTTATTCATGATCTAACACGTTTTGTGCTGCTTTAAGCAGCTTCGCTGTTCCCCCCATCCTCCAATTGCTACATGCCCTGTTCTGTTTGGGAGTGCTTTACTGGTTGTCCAGAAATTCGGGGTGCGATTTGCAAAGGGCACGGGGGGGTTGTATTCGCATGTTTCAAAGCATCATGACAGGGTATCTATCAGTTCTATCAACAGTTTGTTCATTGTTTATTGATCTAACACGATTTGTGCTGCTTTAAGCAGCTTCGCTGTTCCCCCCATCCTCCAAAAGCTACTCGTACATGCCCTGTTCTGTTTGGGAGTGTTTTGCTGGGTGTCCAGAAGTTCAAGGTGCGATTTGAAAGGGGCACGGTGGTTGTATTCGCATGTTTCATTGCACAATGAGAGGGTGTCTGCAGACGTGGAAAACCTGCTGATATTGTCAGGGAATTTTGCCATTCTGGAAAAGTCAGAGAATTTGTGAAAGTTCTCAGCAAAGTCTGGGGATTCTTTGGAAATTTCTCTTTCTCTTGCAAGTAAAGTCTCTTGGGTTCTTTAGAACAGGGTTTGACTGGATTTCTTCATCTTCTTTTCTTCTTTGTATTGTTATGCATTGCGAGGTTGGGCCACACTGGGGCAGGTTCTAGGCCTTGTTTTTCCAGATTCTTTTCAAACATTTATTCTAGCCATAAATATGCTGAGAGATGGAGGGCAATTAGTACCCAAAATGTCTGGAATATTTGGAATTTCCATCTGGAAAACCTGGAAAAGTCAGGAAATATGGTCTCTGTCCGGCTGAAAGGGTATTTATCCTTCCAGTTGAGGTGTTTACCCCCCGCCCCAAGTTGACCCAGCCCCAAGTTGACCTTCCACAAAACGTGCACTCTGGAAATTGCCTTCCTGCTGTCATTGGGCCCACTCGGAACAAAAATGACCAAAAATTGATTTTGTGATTTGTGTATTACTGGGTTCTGTGATGTTTTCTGAGCATTCTGGTCAAAACAGAATTGCCATCACTGAAAACTGACTTCTATGTCCATTTTTATGTCCATTTGTGTCACATTGTTTTATTTTCATTGTTATTTTGTTCATTTTATTATGATTTTCACGAAAAAATTGTCATTTTTATTTTGTGTCAATTGTTGTGGCATTTTTGTGTGTATGGAATTATTTTCACAATTTATAGACACACACAATTACTTTTTTATCCGTCCATTTTCAGTATGAATAGTCATGACGGAATTGATGTACCCATCATTGTTCAGATTTCAGCAAAAACTCCATGCTGCAGAAATTGAACATCCCCTTTTGTAACCGAGGTCAAAATCTGACATCACCAGAAAGCTCTGTTGCAATCTGCCGCTTTAATTTCTTTCTACCACCTGCATGAGAATAAAAAGAACGAAAAAGAATTTCGGATGCAATATAATTATCACAGCCATTGATAATAAACAAGATAAATTTGGTTTTATTTACAAATAGAGAACTCCGGCACAAATTGACAGTTAAGAAATTAAACACAACAATCAACCAGTTAAATGTGAAAAATACATGTTTTCCTTAAATGGACAGATAAAAAAAGTTATTTTTTTGTCATTTTCAAAAAAAATTGTCATTTTTTGTCATAAATATGTCAATTTTTCTGTCCGTTTGTCCGTGAATAAAAAAATAATTCCTAAAGCACACAAAAATACCACAACAATGGGCATGAAATTGGCATAAAAATAAAAATGACAATTTTTCGTAAAATGCTGAAAAATGACAATGAAAATGAAAAGAAAAATGACAAAATGGACATAAAACGTCACGGAATAGTCGATTATCAATGGATAGAAATTCCGTTTTCACCAAAATTCTCAGAGAACATAACAGAATCCAGATAAAAAAAGGACTGACAACTTCGCAACTTTCCACACTTGACAACTTTACATTTGCAATTTGACATCACTGCAATTTAGCCTGTTGACTCTGTTGTGTGAGCGTGTTTCTCTTCAGATTTGTGGTGTTTTTCCCCTTCTGTTTTGTCTTTCCACCGGCATTTCTTCTATCTTTCAGGTCGAGGTGGATGGCATAAATTGTCGGAGTTCCTCTCACCCTGCTTCTCTTCTCCCCATCATGATCCCTACCGCGTCTGTTTATACCTCCTTCTCAACAGCACTGATCTCTGCAAGTCACGAGTAACAACGCTGGCATACTGTAGTAAGCTGCCTTCGTTTCTGCTTTTAACTCTGCTTCCTTCTAAGCATATCATTCCTATTTAGAATTGAAGAGGTGTCTGTCAGACTCTGATTGCTTTCCGATGTCTCACAAACGTGAAACAGATGCGGCAAGACTTCAGTTCCATTTGGCATTGCACAGGGCATGGGGAAATGTGGGGTGTTGACAACGCCAGCAACAAGGCGAGAGAGACCAATGGAACAGAAGAGGAGGAGGGCGTGGGTGAGGTGGTGCAAGAATGGCATGCATGTGTATCCCATCGGGAGGGAAGTTTTGAATCGCAGACAGCACATTTACGGAACCTCGCTAGGGCTACTGCCCCAGACACCCAGATAGACTCCGCCTCAATCGGGCGGCGTGCCCATTCCTCCAGCTACCGGAGTTGCCAACTTTTGCAACTACCTCCAGAAGTTCCAGTGCGACAAATTGGACAAAGCATTTCCAACTGCTGGGTAAAAGCTGATTGCCAAAGAGGAGTGCTGCAGATGGTTCGGGCAATGGAAACTTCTGTACAGAGGCTGAGAATAAGAAAAAGGAAAAATATGGGCACCACCCTTTCAGCAGTTCGCTGGCTGTTTTTTTTTTTTTTTTTTTGTGGCAACTCATTGGTTGCTTCGAAGGTTTCTGTCGGCTCCCTTAGCAGCATTAAACGGGGTTATCAGGCCCCAACTGAGAACCTAGCAGGTGCTTGCCAGGTAAAAATTGCATCCCCCCGGTTCCTAGTGTCTGTTTTTGTTTTGTCCCCGTGGTTTACAGCGGCGAGATCCAGTTAACAGGTAACTTTGCCTCCGAGGTAAGCAATGATAAAGTGCCATCTACTTTACCTCAGTGGTATAGCAGGTGGCAGTTTAACATTGCTTACCTCGGAGGTGAAGTTACCTGTCAACTGGATATCGCCGCCGTTAGTGATATTATCACTCTTTTTCTTTCTGTTTCCAGTTTTGGATCATTTCTCAAATCACCAACAGCTAGGCTCATTGAAAGTTAAACCTGAGATTGGCGTCCAGAGCGCAGCACTGACAGCTGGCTTGTCGCAAACGAACACCCAATTGCTGAAGTTGGTCATCCGGAGTTTCTGCATTCGCGAAATGCCTCGTAACCTGATCATATCCAGAATTCAACAACTTGCAGAAAACAAGAGTTACACGTTGGTAGGTTGGCTTGAATTCCCATTATGTTGAATTACCGTGAGCTTGAATTCCCGTGAGATTGATTTCCCATGAGATTAAATTCACATGAGATTGAATTCCCGTTATATTGAATTCCCGTGAGATTGAATTCCCACGAGATTGAATTCCTGCAAGATTGAATTGCCGTGAGGTTGAGTTCCCATGAGAACGAATTCCCATGAGATTGAATTCCCGTGAGATTGACTTCATGTGGCATTGAATTCACGGGAGATTGAATTCCCTTGAAATTGAATCGACATGAGATTGAATTCCCATGAGATTGAATCACTGTAAGATTGAATTCCCTTGAAATTGTATTACCGTGAGATTGAATTCCCATGAATTTGAATTCACATGAGATTGAATTCCCGTGAGATTGAATTCTTGTGAGATTGAATTTCCATGAGATTGAATTCCCTTATGATTGAATTTCCATGAGATTCAATTCCAATGAGATTGAATTCCCGTGAGATTAAGTTCTCGTCGGATTGAATTCATTTTATTTTGATCAGTTTGAAGCTTTCAGAATAGATGTTCTGACGTTTTTGTGGTGTTGTGCCAAAAAACGTCAGATTGAATTCCCCTGAGATTGAATTTCCGCGACAACTGACAAATATCATTGCAAACTTAAAATTCTGTATCAGGGAAAACTTTTAACGGCCACTGAACCGGAAATATTTTATTTCCGCTTACTCCCTTTCTATTTATGCTTTTCTGCAGCAGTAGAAAAGAGCGCAACATTAAAACAAGCCTTCAGAAACTCAGATTTTGACATTGGTTTTTGTTGAGACCATTCGTTTCTGCGGTCGAGTTTTGAAAAATCTAAACAATCTCAATGTTTTATAATCTCATCTCATAAAATCTCATAAAATCCATTTTTTACATGCATGAAAACACAATTCATTCACAACTGTGCAAAATTCCAACATTCCCAACATTCCATTTTCATTTTTCAAGAAAAAAAACTGCATAATCTTACAGTAGATCTGCATAACCTTAACTGCAACCAAAACTGCATAACCTTACCAAAAACCATCACCAAAACTGCATAACCTTACCAAAAACCTCAACCAAAACTGCATAACCTTACCAAATGCCATTCAAAGAAAAAACTGCATAACCTTACCGTAGATCCTGAGGAATATTGGAAGTCAAAGTGGATTTAAAAAGGCCGACACATTTATTATGACATCCCAGTAATAGGTAGTTTAGTGAAGCTGCTTAACACTCAATTCCTTCACGAAATCATTCCTCAGTCATCATAAAAATCTTTCTGTAACAGTTCGGAATACATGCCGACATTGAACTGAACGAGTTATCACCATTGCTCTCTGATATACTTAAAGCTAACTAAACCTAACCTAACACACCTCTCCTAACCTCTCCTGTCCTACCTACATCGCCCTCATCTTCCTGTCCTATTTTGGCTACTTGAGCATGTCTGAAAACTCGTCCAGTTCAGCTTTTTTCAGATGTCGGCAGGTATTACGAACTGCAACCAATCTTTCTTTGTCCCTTTTTAGGCTGCCGTTTTGGCCGGTGAGGTCGATTGTTTAAACGAGGTTGGAAAGGAGGTCTTTATCATTCCACTTCTGATGCAAAATAGACTATCTGTCGTCAAGAATTATCTCCATTGGAAGCCCGATGTTACGAAGTCATTAATGATCTATCTAGATGGACTTTTGAGCAGAGATCGGGTCACTGATCGATTTGAAGAGCTAAAACTGTGAGTTTGGTTTGCATTAGAAATCAAATATTTTTCAATTGAAGCCAAACAACTTGACGACAGCAGTTAATACTCGCATGCTTTAGGCCATTTTTTGTCATTGCTGAACATTGTATGGGAGTTAGGCTTTGGGTCACGTACTTAAAGGTAGAATGGGAAATGGACGGGACAGGGTATTGCTCACAAACCCAGATTGGGGAGGACTCAAACTGACTTTTCTTACTGCAATTGGTTCCCATGTGTCTTGCAAGCTCAGGCAAATAATTGGGCCAATCAGCTAACACAGACAAGTGATTCTCTCGCAAGAATCTTGGTTACAATCAAAGATTGCGTAACTTTTAGCAGACGCACCCATATTTAACCAAACCGACCATCACAAAACAACAAAGCACTCTAGACATGAATTAAAAACAGCACTCTGGAAGGAAAGGGAGAATCCCAGCAATGCCACAAGCTCAATTTACCAGTCGGCAAGGTCCACTGGCCAAAGGTCAACCATGTCGTAAGACACTGAAAATAGCACATCAGCACTCGTAAACCCCTAGGCAAGCAACCCAGACCACTTGTTGTTTGGCCTCCCAAATATTCTGTCTTGAATTTCTCTCAGGTTACAGTCAGAGCACCCTGTTCCTTTTGGCAGAATAACTAAGACTGCCTGTGGCTGTCCCCTTATTGTATGCTGAGATGTGCATTTGACCTGGGTTAGTGGGACGGGCATGCCACACCGTTTTCGGTATTACCGACACCTGCTTCGTTTATGGTTCCAGCAAAAAACGCAATCATTTATCTCAATTCCTTAACATTATTTGTTCCATGAAAAATTGCATTTAAGCCGCCTTCTTATCTGGGTAGACCCGACCATGAATTTAAGTTGACACCTGGTAAATCTCATAAGGATGTAGGTTTGTTTTCCCTTGCTGTTAGGACTACAAATGACTGGAATTCGCTTCCTCCCCTGATTTTTGGTGGAGCTCATGACATCAGTGTTGTTACTTTCAAGAAAAATTTGGTGGATTGGTTCACTGGAAAACGTTCTTTCTCATAGAAGTGTAGGTATATTTATATGTTATTCCCCTCTGTTGATTTGCGCCGGAGTAGCCTCCATGCAAATTAAATAAAATAATAATAATAATAATAAGCACCATTTTACGACAAATCCAGCATCAAAAAGTAATCATTTGAACGAGGGGTGTGATTTTTGTGGTTGATCCCTCCCAGGAATTGCGGACTCGTCTTGCCACCACCATCGGGCTTCCTCTCATGTGGCAACTGATGAAGTGTGAGGGGGACAGACAGAAACGAAGCTGTAATTTTTGGAAAATTTGATCAACCATATTACCTATTTTTGTTATCATTATTCCACCAATTTCCAAGACTGTCAGAAGCCCGTTCGTTGTCCGAGGGCGAACACAGAATCATGACAAGCTTGACAAATTCCACCTTTCCTCTTGTGGCGCCTATTTCTCTTTTTTCTCATCCAGATGCATCATTTCGGGGGTAAGAGCTCCACCCGAAGAGAAGTGCCCCCTAAAAGGTCGCTTGCCCCCTAGCATGTGCTTTTGGCTCTCCCCGTCAGGGATCTGAACTTCAGAACAGGAATGGGAATTGTGCTCAAAATGAACCCCAATTTTCAAAATTTCTTCAGCTTCTGGGGCTGCTCCTTGGAACCCAGCTGGGGCTCCGCTTCTGACCTCCCATCAGGGGGGGGTCGATATCCAGGTCTTTCCCAGAGGTTTGCCGCCACCTGTGAAAACCTAAAATGATACCACTCAAGAATCCTACACATGCAACGGGAATTTCAGGATACATTAAAACGCATGAAAATGACTAGCAGCCTTTATCCAAATTCCCATTCCCAAAACTCCCTTCAAACAACAGTTGAAGAAGAGTTCAGCCTGTACCGGGGTTGCATTCTCCCTGGACCCAACATAAAACAACCACCAAAACCAAGCCCTCCCCAAACCCACCTCTGCTCCGCCCCACCCTCACACGCACCAACCGCCGAATCTTCAACTGCATTCCACAGCCTCCGTGCTCAACTCTAACGGTCGTATGCACCAAAGCCACTAACCCTAAACTTGACCCTAAGCTTGAAAAGAGTCAATTCCATGTCCAGATGCACCTTTCTCAACGATGGAAAAGGAATACTGTTGTGCATAGAAATCAAATTTTCCAACAGATTTCTGTACATAAAAATTTTATGAAAAGAATTCTGTTGGAAAATTTGATTTCTATGCACAACAGTATTCCTTTTCCATCGTTGAGAAAGGTGCATCTGAACATGGAATTGACTTTTTTCAAGCTTAGGGTTAGGGTTAGTGGCTTTGGTCCATACGACCTCAAGTCAGACATCAGTCAACCTACGGTGCTCGCTTGACGAAGCTCCACGAAGAGGGAGCGAAACGTTGCATCTTAGCATTTCTCCAAACAAACGAACAAAGGATAATGCTGCATATCTTTCATTTTTATCTTCACTTTTCTTTGTTTTTCCTGCTGGTTTATTTCATTTTATTTTATGTTTTAGTGAAAAGGAAGTACCGGAATGTGATTTCAAGCCGATTTCTCAGGAAAAAGACCTCAGAAAGTTGATAAGGAGATTAAGGAAGGACTGCGGTGTTGATATTAAAATTTTGGATAGCGAATTGCCGAACATGTTCAAGAGACAATTATTCTCCCAGCTGGATTGCTTGATCAAGAAGAAATACCAATACAGAGAGATAGGTTAGCCAATCGTTTTGTTATCTTTTGATACTGTGCGATGGGGGTTGAAGTTCACACTTTATCTTGAGATAAAGGCCCGTATTTCCCATTGCCACTAAGCTTATCACTCCGCTTCAACTTACATGAGGGCAAGTGGAGTGCTAGTTGAAGCTGGTCTTCACGCGATTCCCCAACATTTGAGTTGAAGCTGGGCTCCGACTTTCGTAAGTGCCAGCTACGAGCGCTGTTGAAGCCGTGTCCATGGCAACGTCGCATCAAATGACTAGAGCGGTCAGGTTGCACACGGAAAACAAAACCGTCTATTCAAGTCGCAAAATTAATTGGGGTTTTGTTGTATAGTTATTCGGACGTCTGCCTGTGGTGCAGGCGACCCGGGTTCAAAACCTGGCAGTGACAAATACTTTCAAAATTTGAAATTTTTGAAATCAGCGAAGTAAAACAGATAGAAAAAACGGCTAAGTGTGCTCTGGATCAACCTAAGCTTATCAATGAGAATCCACTGAGCTTGACCTAGGATTCAGGTAAATCCCAATGGGGAATCGCAATTGCGCTAAGTCGAAGTGTCTCTTTTCAATTACAAGGATGACCAACAAGGGTTGCTTCTGGATTATGCTATCTGAGGGAAATGTGACGGGAAATGGGAACTAGTCACTTTTCCTCATTTCACAATCTTCACTTGGGGATTTCGCGAATAAGAAAACAGGGAATCATCATTTGTCGCATTGGCCACACGAGCAGTGAAATGTTTTACATTTTCAATCGCATGCTCGCGGCACGATATTGCGCAGACGCATAGTTTTAAGTAACACTGTGCTAACCCATTATTTCATTCAGTAGTTTTGCCAGACCGCCTTAGGGGCTCTAACCCCACCCCCCAGAATATTACGTACACCCCCCCCCCCCCCCAGAAAATTGACCAAAACCCTGATAAGGATGGTGACTGGAATCAGTTTGGCTGGCTGCCAACAAAGAGACAGTTGGCCCGTTCTGTTGGCTCGCCGTGGTAGGAAATTTGGCCTCTCGATCACCAATTTTGCCCCCAAAATGAGCGCTCATATTTCAAAATTTCCTCAGCTTCTGGGGGGCTCCACCCCTTGGGACACGTAGGGGAGCTGCCCCTGACCCCGATTACTGAGGGGCTCCATCCCCAGACCCCCCGTCTGGGCTGAGCCCAGATCCTTAGTCGATAGGAACCCCTGGAAATCTTCACACTCCCCAATTTCAAAATCCTGGCAAAGCTCCTGCTTTCATTCACATGCTCCTCGCTTGCCATTTGCACATTGACAGGTCTGTTTTCAT
>JASGXE010018615.1:0-11517 GCA_030068105.1 Sinentomon sp. SZTP_YWyxl
GTGAGAAATAAAGAACAAAATAAAAACTTTTGTCATGAATCGTGAGAGCAAAAAACCAATCACTTGGTAAAAAAACCAGCCCATCACTTATCAAATGTTGCAAATAACGAGCGTTCAACGAATTTCCTAACATCCTTGCTTTTGTTCGGGTAAGAACTACAGAGATGCATTCACGGTGATCTAGGCTTCATTTATTTAAAGCGTATTATAGAACCAACACTCTTTCGGCGAATCTTGAAACTGGCGCATTTAGGACCACCCTGTATCATCAAACATTTCTGAATTTCACCATCTCAATTCTCAATACCTTTCTGCATCTCATATTTTATGCATGGTGATTTCGGGGCAAATAAACACAACCAGCCTCTCGGCACATTCAGACACGTGTTGGAAAAGTCAATATTTTTACTTTTTTTTTTTTTGATATTTTTCAAGTAAACGAAAACTGATCACCTTCCTCCATATTGCATTCATTCATTTTCCCCAGGCAATTCCAATCTTCAATTTCGATTCGATTCACCTTCGGATGCCGTTTACAGGGTGGTCTAAACATATACGTTTCCATGGCGCATAGCCCTGCAAATGAACGCTTCCTATTTTGGGCATTTTGACAGTCAAATCCCACAGTGAGAGTTGCCTGTTTTGTGGCGTAAGGAACTATGCTTAAGTTTTCGCATACACAGGAGTTCATCATTTTTACTATGGCACCATTTAGAATCAATGGAAACGTGCGCCGCAAAGCATCATGGTACTCTTGTAAGGCGTGAAGTTGCATCAAACCCTGCTGAAATTGGATGGTCCCTGTATAAGCCAGGCCGTAAAAAGTTTTGGTTGATTTGTGATTGGTTAAAATACAAACTGCAAGAGCACTTCAAAAGTGAGAGGATAGAGAAAACACAACACGTAAATAGATGTAATTTATGGAAATGAATTTTCTATCCTCATTTGGACTTTCTTTCGCCGGTACGATCCCGAAATATTGGACACAACCTCGTGCTGGTACTCCTTCGCGTTTCTGTATATAGAGAAAGCACTTGCACAACGCAATAATTCTATCTTCATTGTCTGAAACTCCAGTAGCACATCTTATCAGCCACTTGGGATCCGGGACCCTTTGGTTCCTAGCCGCTTTCTATTTGTCTCCCCATGTTTTCTCGCCATAGGAACAAACCGAAAAAAAAAACGAGAGCAAAAACTAATGCAAAAAATAAAAATTGATACGCCTGAGGCAGAATTTGAAGTTTGATTGTGAGAAAAAGTTTAACAGATGTTACATTGGATGTTCTTTAATGGCGATGGTTGGTGATGGTTGGTGATGGTTGGTGATGGTTGGTGATGGTTGGTGATGGTTGGTGATGGTTGGTGATGGTTGGTGATGGTTGGTGATGGTTGGTGATGGTTGGTGATGGTTGGTGATGGTTGGTGATGGTTGGTGATGGTTGGTGATGGTTGGTGATGTTGGTGATGGTTGGTGATGGTTTTGTGTGGTTGGTGTGGTTGGTGTGGTTGGTGTGGTTGGTGTGGTTTGGTGTGGTTGGTTGTGGTTGGTGTGGTTGGTGTGGTTGGTGTGGGGTGTGGTTGTGTGGTTGGTGTGGTTGGTGTGGTTGGTTGGTTGGTGTGGTTGGTGTTGTTGGTGGGTTGGTGTGGTTTGTGTGGTTGGTGATGGTTGGTGATGGTTGGTGATGGTCGGTGATGGTTGGTGATGGTTGGTGATGGTTGGTGATGGTTGGTGAAAGCGTCAATGCATAAACAACGCTCTGGCGTGGCAGGAACTGTCCAAAAGTCAGTCATCCGATAACTAACGCTTCCCAATGCCAATTACAGATATAAAATCAGGCAATTGATCTTAACTCATCACAATTGGAAGGTCTTATGGTCTTTTTTCGTAATCCGTCAAAATCAAGAAAACTCAGCAATTCCTCCAAGGAATTAAAGTCCTGGGAAAGGGATAAACCAAAGTTAGGTGGAAGAAAACGCTAATCTGCACTTTATTTCGAGACTCAGATTCAGTTGCGTTTAATTCTGGTGGATCTGTGTTGTTATGGCTTTGCTGAGGGCATCCTAAAGCAATTAGCAAAAGTTTCTTTCGGAAACACACGGCAGAGAGACGGCATCCCCTCACTGATTTTAATTTCGACCGACGTTTTACAGATACGGGTATACGATATCTAGGCTTAACAGCGCTATCCGAAAAGACAACCGGTGTCTTTTTCTCGTGTATATTGGTTTGTTCTGGCACGATTTAATTAAATTGAGCGGGAAAAGTTTAGAGGAATTTAGTTCAGAGAAACAACGGAAAGCAGTCGTTCAGTGAGACAAGCTGATTTGGATGAGACTCAGTTCAACCTGACATGGTTGGAAAGCCCGATGCATTTGCAGAAGTCAGACTACTTTTGTATGCATGTCTATAATGTCTATACCCAAATGGAGGCACAGTGCGCCCTTATACATGCAGCAGTTATTGTTCAAAATGGCTATAACCAACTGTCAATTTTTACACAAACATTTGATCACTTGCTCGATTGGGATTCTTTATTCTTTACATAATACGACTGCAAAGTTAGCAGAAATAAAAGGAATGTGCATGCATGATAACAATACAGATTCGAGCATTCAAGAAAATGGCATAGATCTGTCAAGAAATTTAAATTAAAAAAAAAACTGAGGAGGAAAGAATCTCTCTGCAGGGACGCTAAAATGGTAGCTGAGTCGGAAGGTTTGCAGTTCTAGTCAAGAATGGTCCGAAGAAAAACGCGGAGTTTTAATGGTTGAAAGAGCATGTATATGAATTGAGGCTGTGCCGGATTTGCGGACTGAATTTGTGGCAATTCCAAGGTTAACGTTTCAAGGCAGAGCATGCTGAAGAAGACCCATTCTGGGACGCATTTTTTTTTTCATTGTCTATCCGAGGAAAGATCGCATGTGGAATGAAAGAATTCTGTTTGATTCAAACTGAGTTAACCCCTAGACCGAACCATATATCCTATAACGTCATCTTTATCCAAACCAATTTTTCCCAGCCCCCCAATATCAATTTTTCCCAGCCCCCCAAATAACCCGAACCTATCCTAACCTTCTGAACCTCTCTGCCCTATACGCTTTCTGATTTATCTTAAGCAAGCTGGCGAATCACGGCCTTCGAAATGACACAATCTTATAAGTCGGACAGGCAAATGTATAAATTAGCCGTATAAATATGTAGATTTGCCAAAGACAGGTGAAAGAAAAAAAAACAAGTGTAAAAATTCCGGGATCGCAGAGTCTCATTGCTGACGATGATGGCAAAGTCAGATGAAATGATTGGCGTCCATGCACTAAGTTTTTGATCTCGTTTTTCTGGTTTGACCGTGCAGTTTTATCCTTATGTGATCCCATTTCTGAATTGAATTAATTGAACAAAATGATTGAATTGAATGAGTTGAATCAAGAATTGTGAATCTTATGCCTGTATTTTGTGGGGGTTTCCTCACTGCCATAATACTCAGACATTCAAAACACGCGGGCCATAGGAGATTTTTGTCAGACTTTTGAAGCACGGGGCAATGTTTTTCCCCATCTATATACAGGGTGATTCAGTAGAGCCGCCCAAAAATTGAAATGTTTATATCTTGTAAAGCTTTCTTCGGAGCATGTTGGTGCCAGCAAATAATTTGCTCGCCTTCGTTTGGGGTATCATAAAATGTCGATGATTTTTTCTTAGTTCACCCCTTCATGCCAATTCTTGAAGGGGTGGTTTCGGGTGATCTCAATAACTCTTTGACCGTTCTTCGGAGATGTGAGGTTTAAATTACAAAGTTGTAATGCCTGCTCCTACGAACCCGTTTGGGATGGTTTCATCCCCCCGCACCCCTCTGTTTTCTTATAAGGGTGGTTTTTTGCTGTGTCACTTCTGTCCGGCCAAATTAAACGCGAGTTATCGCAAAATGTCAATGAAGTGATAAAAATGAGCTAACAAGTGAAAAAATTGGGGTGCGAGTCGCGGCTCCCGTTCCCCAGGGGTAAAAGCAAAAATAACAGAATAACCAAACAACCCCTTTAAGGAAGATCGCTGTAACTCCTTAACGGTTTGTCATGGAACTTTGGTTCAAATTACAAAGTTGTTGTCCATGCTCCACCGAAACCGATCGTGAAGTTTTCACCCCTCCGAAATATGCTTGTTTCATGCTAGGGATGGTTTGCCGAAAAACAACCCCTCGTGTTTTCACCGTAAGGGGTGGGCTTGGACAAAAGAAACCGGCATTTTTAAAAAGTGCCATCGATGGCGATACAATCACTTGCCAACAGCAACATTCTCTGATAAGCATGTCGCGAGAAATGAATATCTCAATTTTGGGGCGGCTCTACTGAATCACCCTGTATAGTAAGCGCTGTTAAATGCATTCCTTCATGTAATGTGTTTTGCGGCGCATGGAAATGGGGAATTACATTGCGCCGTGCTTTCTAAAGTATGTAAAACTCGCCTGTGGCCCGGGTATTCAGAATGGCTCCGTATATCTGATCGATGAGATTCAATCTTGATGCTTTTCGAAAATCCCAAGCGCAAGGTTTTATATTTTTACTTCACGATATAAAATCATTGTTGTAAAATGCGATGCTATGATGCTGATGTCGTCTTGTACCTAAGTTAAAAAAAGCTTCGAGTTAAACTTGTTTTCACTTAAACTTTGAGTTAAGTTTGAGGTAAACTTTGGTTTACCTTTCGAGTTCAACTTTGAGTTGAACATTTTTAATGCAAAGCGCAGACATTTTCAAATGATAAAAAGTTATTTTTTCAGATAAAAAAGTGGGGATGGAGTAAGAATTGAACACGAGTCGGTGGTGGGAAAACCTAATTTCGTTCTTGATCGAAGCTATTTTCTGCGTAGGTTGTCGTGAAAGAAATAAGAATGTGTATCTCTAAAGCATAGAAGCACATATACCCTGTCATTTCGTATCTGCAGTGCCAGCAGCCAAACGACAAAATTCATTTGCATTTTGTTGAAGGGATAAAAGAAGAAAATCTCTGCCCAAAAGAGCAGAATTGAATTTCACATTGCATTAGCAACCAACCATGTCCCCCATTGGAAAAGTTTACGAACCATAAATTTAAAAGCTTCCAGTTTCTTGGCACGAGAGAATTCCTTCGGAAGTGCCTTCGTCCCTCTGCAGCGTCGAAAGGCAGCATGCAAAATGCAGAGGAGGAAAATGTGCGGAAAATGCATGCACACGAAAGCATGCAACGACCGTTGCGGCTTTGAAACACGTGCAGGCTGGGCTGAGTTTGCTTTCGGAACAACCAGCGAATCTGTAAGTTTAAAATTCTTACCATGATAGAGCTAAAACTGTGAGCAAAGCACACAGATCGATACTTACATGAATAATCCAAATTGTGCGATTATCAATAGAACCGATAGAATGCGTAAAACTGAACGGCAAGGAGGTGATGAAGGACCGAACTGAAATACCGATTCAGCATCAAAATAATGAGGTGCCGTAATGTTTGTGATGCCAATATTTTCTTCCCGGGAAGCCTCGAAGTTTGGACTGCATGCCTATAACGAATGAAAACTTACCGCAGTTTGAACTCGGATCGGTACAGTTGTTAATTCTATAAAACTTCTACAATTCTAAAACTCCCATGCACGGAACCTTTTTGTGTAAAAGTTCTTGCAGTCATATATTCGACTGTCACTGCGAGAATGATGAGAGTGGAATTCGGCGTTGTTCTGAATGCCATATGCGTTTTATCATCTGTTTATGCACCCTGATATTTAGAATATTCCTTTTCGCTCTATGAAGAGTGGCCCAAATACCTTGGCCAACAAAGATATACCACATCTTCAGGTTTTGGATTCTGGCTGTTTTCCATTTTTCATCAATTCTAGCACGATTTCAAGTCTGACTATGAGAGATCAGAGATATGCAACAAAAATGTTTCCATTTCCAATAACTTAGCCAAGTAAAGAACGCAATGAAAAAGGAATCTGAGAGAATTGTATCTTAGATATGATGCTAAAATACGCAAATATAGAATAGGCTACAATCGAATCCAGAATTCAATCCAGAATAAATACAAATTGCGTCCGGAATCTCAGAATACAATTCACAAAGAGCAAAGATGATGTTATTCAACACACAGGTGATGTTTAGTTTGGTGAACGCGTCTTACAAAGTATCAAATATCGGCCATCCCTTTCGCTTCGTGCATCTTTTCTCGCAATCGTCACTTTTTCCAATGGAGACTCCCCGTAAAAATCATGGGTGACTTCGTCGTCTGGCACCTGCATGCTCAAGTTTGAACAGTCTTTTTACACATTTCTGGAATGATTGCAGCCATTTCATTCCAGCGGGGTTTTGTTTATCGCGGTTTGATTCCATGTGTACTCGAGGCGCATGTGTTGTGTGTCTTCCATCGTTGTTTGCAGAGCAAACAAATAATTTCGCCAGGGGATTCATCAAACGATTTCTTCCACCTTTGCGGTATTGTGACTGAATGGCAGGTGATAAATTCTCTACAATGCATCCAATTTTGCAACATTGGCAAGAGAGACAATTAGTTAACGGTTTCTGTCTGCTGGAGGCATTTTAATTTGATAGAATGCAGTCGATAGAATGTAAGTCGATGACTTACTTTGGGTTTTATTTACAGAACTTTAGACACATTGATGAACCCAAAAATCACAGAATATTCTCGTGAAAGCTCGAAATAAAATGTGAAAAGTAATGACGGAAGAACCTATACACAAATAAAAGCGTTTTCATGTAATTACTTGATTATCCTGCAATTGTTTTTTTTTTTTTTTCTATTCCGATTGGAAATTTCCAGGTGACAACAATGCCACGCAATGTGGCAATGGACCTGCTCGTAAATGCTGATACGAAAAACAAAAATCATCCAACGAAATCACAGGATCAAACAGCGGTCGCAGGGGCAGATGCTCTGCAAACCCACGACACGTGTACAGTATCAAAACCTGCTCAACAATTCTTGCTCAGAGGATTTTATTTTACACTCTTTTATTTACACTACACTACATTATTTTATTATACTACATTATTTTATCTACCATAATTCTTCGAACATAGGAGTTCATTACAAACTCAGACGTCATTTAGAATCAATGACAACATGCATCGCAAAACACAGGACACTTGGACAATGCGTAAAGCCGCATCAAACATGATGGCCTCTGTGTTCGTCTTTTTACCTCTGGAATTCCTCCATGTTCGAAGACTATACTAATGGATCCTGCATGTATTCGAATGTTAAAAATGGCGTAGCGGTTATGGCACGCAGCAAAAATGGGACAGCGAAAAATTCTCATTGTTCAAGCTTTTCACCGGTCTTTGTCCACAAGAGTGAGTCAACAAAAACATTTCCCAAAACAGCTGGTATAAGCCTGTTCTTTAATTTCCAGTCGATCACTTACTCGTAAATGCATATCGGGTAAACATATTGGTATACCGGAGTTTTTCATGAAGATGAGTTTTCGTTTTCGCAGCCACCGTTTCCAAATAATATCGTCACTTATGGTCAACAATTGGCCAGCATTTGGAGGTAATGAAGGAATCGCAGAACCATCCGAACGAGATGGCTAAAAATACTGAAGCAATGCAAAAGTGCAATTGCCTGACCTGCAAATTCCTCTTGAGGTTACGATTGTTTATACAGGTGCTTTGTAAGAAAAAGCAAAAACCGGTTCTTTTAATTGGCAATAAGCCCAACCGCAATCCAGATCCTCAAGATGTTGTGGCAGCAGCTTCGCTTGCGGCGCTGCGTGAAATACACCAGATTCTGAAACCTCTCGCATTCATGTATGGTTGAATTCCTACGTGGATTATTTTCCGTATTAGAGTCCCTTTTGTTTCATCGAAAATCAAATCCACTTGAAAGTGCGGCGCGTGACAGACCACACTTTCTCAGTGTAGTGGCATTCCAAGAGCAGGAAAACAGTGGCTAAAAGCCTACGGATGACAGAGAAAATGACCGAACGGTATAAACTAGAGACGAATGTCGCGAAATGTACTGCTCCCCTGGGAGAAATTAATGCACGATTGCGGTCTATTCAGTTCCGATAGTGGACCCAGGGCTATCTAATGGACCCTTCAGTGTCTACGTGATCAAAACTCAATTTCAGTTCTTCAGGAGTTAAAAAGGTGCCAGCGGCGAGCGGTGACAAACAGTGGAATGCATAATGGCAGAGTGCTGCGCGTCTGGAAAAAGATGTGCCCTCCTTCGGCATGCTCTTTAGTCGATTCCGATTCCTGAGCATGACTGCTTTGTCCTTTGCCATCGGCGGCACGATCCATTTTCTCGAAAACACCAACAAAATGACAGCATAAATCTGTTCGGGGGAAAATTTTCTCACCTGGAGTTTTTGGTGTCGCAAAATTTTCGCTTCCAATTCGCCCAAATTCGCTGCCGTTCAATCACGGAAAACTTCACGCGATTTCAGGAAATTAACATGGTCGGATACAAAGATGGCGTGAAGGCATGTGATGGTAGCTGCATAGCAATAATCTGATTGTCTCCACTGGTCAGCAACGAACAAAGTATGGACATGTGGCGATTTTATTAAAAACGGAAACGCCTGTTGCATTTCCTCAGGGCTCAGACTCAATTTCGACCTTGCCCTTGATGCAGTTGTTTTTTTAAGCCATCCACATTAAAGCAACAAACTCGTTTGCGGTGGTACAAAAATAAAATTATTATTCAACTGATGGAGCATCAGAGAAGGCGTTCCAATCCACTTCAATGTCGACGACATGTGATTGACGCTCGTTTAAACCAAACGAAGTTTTTTTTTCAAGTCACGCCACGCCCTTGGTCATTGAAATTGTCGTTTAACACAATGTAACGTCCCTTGCAGACAAGCCTGCCACAGGTAAGTAATGGTTCAGGGTGCCGCTGAAAGAAATATTCGATGCAAGAAAAGGACACTTGCAGCCTTCAAGTTACCGTTTTCGCCATTCGCCAGCCGTAGCGTTCAAGCAAGAAGTACCCAGTCTTTCAAATCCAGGTCTTCCGAACTGATTATTTTTATATGCCGCCTACGACTCAGTCCCTGTGTAAATTTGGAAACAAAAACTTGCACTTGTATACGAATGCATGTTCGTCTACATTCTTTCAGTTTAGACCAGTCGATTGGAATTAGGAAAATGCACAGGCAGTTTCTCCACAAACTCCTACACTTCGAATGCCCCATCATCGAAGCCCATAATAGAAACCCATAGAATCGATATCAAAATGCCAATGACATTGAACTGGGTTCAGTCTATTTTTTGCTAGGAAGGTAACAGGGCGGTAACGGCAAGAGAATCCGTGTTGCAGGTTCAAAATGAAAATAAATCGCAAATGGCTGTTTTTACAACCGGTCGAAGCCATTTCAACCAGGAACTACTCGAGCCCTCTGATACGGCCCTGATTTTCGCAGCGCAGGAGACCCGGTTGCTCTATACTGCGAAACGGATTTTCGGGAATGAGGCAGTTTGGAATTTTTTGTTTCAGTTTGGAATGTTTAAATTTGTTTTGTGGATGAGTATTTTTTGAAAGCGTTGAGAATGAACAAATAAGCAAGTGGAGCTCTTGCTCTTTGACTCACATGTACACGCGCACGCAAATGAACGAACAAGCACACAAACGAATACACAGGAAAATATGATGTCCGTGAAGTTGGCCCCCCCGTTCCCGCCCCCCCGGAATCGGACCCCGGGGTTCGTTAATGCTACGTTACTGCTGTTTACTGCCCGAATTTCAGCGTTACTGCTGCAACGGGGGCCGATATATTCACCCCTTTCACGGGGGGGCCAACTTCACTGTGAAGTTGGCCCCCCCGGTCGGTAAAAAATATGACCCCCCGGATTTCGACTCTCGCATTCGTTAATGCTACGTTACTGCTGTTTACTGCCCGAATTTCAGCGTTACTGCTCCAACGGGGCCCGAGATATTCGCCCCTTTTTCGGGGGGCCAACTTCACTGTGAAGTTGGCCCCCCCGGTTGGGAAAAAATTAGCCCCCCGGACTTTGACCCTGGCATTCGTTAATGCTACGTTACTGCTGTTTACTGCCCGAATTTGGACGTTACTGCTACAACGGGGGCTGAGATATGCGCCCCTTTAGGGGGGACAACCCCCCACAAAAGGGGCAAATATCTCAGGCCCCGTTGCAGCAGTAACGTTCAAATTCGGGCAATAAACAGCAGTAACGCAGCATTAACGAATGCCAGGGTCAAAGTCCGGGGGGGCTAATTTTTTCCCAACCGGGGGGGCCAACTTCACATGGGGCGGCCCCTCGAAAAAGTGTGAAGTTGGCCCCCCCGGTTTGTAAGAAATTAGCCCCCCCGGACTTTGACCCTTGCATTCGTTAATGCTACGTTACTGCTGTTTACTGCCCGAATTTGGACGTTACTGCTACAACGGGGCTGAGATATGCGCCCCTTATATGGGGGATTGTCCCCCCTAAAGGGGCGGATAACTCAGCCCCCGTTGCAGCAGTAACGGCCAAATTCGGGCAGTAAACAGCAGTAACGTAGCATTAACGAATGCAAGGGTCAAAGTCCGGGGGGCTAATTTCTTACAAACCGGGGGGGCCAACTTCACACTTTTTCGAGGGGCCGCCCCATGTGAAGTTGGCCCCCCCCCGGTTGGGAAAAAATTAGCCCCCCCGGACTTTGACCCTGGCATTCGATAATGCTACGTTGCTGCTGTTTATTGCCCGAATTTGAACGTTACTGCTGCAAAGGGGCCTGAGATATTTGCCCCTTTTGTGGGGGGTTGTCCCCCCTAAAGGGGCGCATATCTCAGCCCCCGTTGTAGCAGTAACGGCCAAATTCGGGCAGTAAACAGCAGTAACGTAGCATTAACGAATGCAAGGGTCAAAGTCCGGGGGGGCTAATTTCTTACAAACCGGGGGGGCCAACTTCACACTTTTTCGAGGGGCCGCCCCATGTGAAGTTGGCCCCCCCGGTTGGGAAAAAATTAGCCCCACCGGACTTTGACCCTGGCATTCGTTAATGCTACGTTACTGCTGTTTATGCCCGAATTTGAACGTTACTGCTGCAACGGGGCCTGAGATATTTGCCCCTTTTGTGGGGGGTTGTCCCCCCTAAAGGGGCGCATATCTCAGCCCCCGTTGTAGCAGTAACGTCCAAATTCGGGCAGTAAACAGCAGTAACGTAGCATTAACGAATGCCAGGGTCAAAGTCCGGGGGGGCTAATTTTTTCCCTACCGGGGGGGCCAACTTCACAGTGAAGTTGGCCCCCCCGAAAAAGGGGCGAATATCTCGAGCCCCGTTGCAGCAGTAACGCTGAAATTCGGGCAGTAAAGAGCAGTAACGTAGCATTAACGAACCCCGGGGTCCGATTCCGGGGGGGCGGGAACGGGGGGGCCAACTTCACGGACATGAAAATATGCCCAAAATGAAGGAGGTCAACTAATTCGGTGATTTAGTAGAGATATTCTATTTTGTTTACGATCTCTGGATTTTAAGTGAGCACTTAAAAAAAGAAACCAATTTCCAGAAAAATCAAAAACCAAAAA
>JASGXE010018619.1:0-10673 GCA_030068105.1 Sinentomon sp. SZTP_YWyxl
CGTTACGACGAGGATATAGCTTGCAGGCATGTGATTATTCAAGACGATGGACTATCTATTGCAAAGATATATGTACAGGGAAGCCCAAAAGTCTTTGGCCATAGGAAAAATATAAATTTGCTGTTTTACCACATTTTGTGATCTAAAACTTTTTCTAGCTCTAACCACATCTCTCTACACTTTTATTGGAATAACACGTGCGCATATTCAGGGATGCCCAAAATCTTTGGCCATGTCAAAAAATTAAATTTGCTGTTTTTATCATATTTTGTGATTTTTGACTTTTTCGAGCTCCCACCACAGATGTCACCACTTTATTCGGTGCTAAAATTTCTGATAAGAGTCTACACATCCGTGGTTAGTGCTGGAGAAAGTTTCAGATCACAAAATATGATAAAAATAGCAAATTTATGTTTTCCCTATGGCCAAAGACTTTTGGGCTACCCTGTATAATCGCCAACCGCAATGTCAAAAAAATCCACAAATTCAAAGCTCAAACTCGCCAAAAGTGCCAAGTAAATACATTGTGTTTTCACTTTGCATCAATAGTATTTTCTTGGCGTCCGCCACAAGAATCACTTGGAATAAACCTTTCCGTACTCAACCAAAAACTACTCGGACCCGCATTGACTAAAAATTTTGTTCTCTGCCAAATTGTCCACGTTAGGCTCACTTGAAACTAAATTTGTAGCAAAGGTATTGGCTGGCCTCGAAACACAAGACCTTAGCAGAGACTGAGCGAGCAACGAGTGTTTTAGGCTGCTAATTCAGGCGACTGGAGCTTGTGTTTTTTAATGTTTAACATGAATTCGTGGCTGCGTTACGTGAATGCCTAAAGTCTACATCGTCTCCTGCAATAGCAAATGTCGGAATTTATGAAGCCTTGGCATTTTCCATACAAGGTAGCGATTGCTAATCCTACTGCAGTAAAACCAGTCTACGTATAATTTCACATCCTGTCATCTACCATCCCGCTGCACAATACGTTTCCAAGTTGCTGCATATGCGGAGTTTCCAATGGATAACCGTGTATTCCCTGCATTTTCTACATGTTTTCATGCGTCACAACTTGCAAAATTCTCCGTCAAATATGTATAGCGGCGGCGGAATTAATGTACTCATACCTGTAAAAAAGATTGCAACCGTTCAAAATTTGGCAAAAATTCTATGCTGCAGAAATTAAAGATCCTCTTTTGTTACCGAGATCAAAACCTGACACCTCTGGAAGGCTTTGTTGAAATCTGGCGCTTTAATTTCTACCGGCTGCATAAGAATAAAAAGAAAGGAAAAAACGTTTCAGAGGCAACAGTTAAATGGGAAAGACGCATGTATGGGTACATTAATTCCGCCGCCACTCCACATCACTTTTCGTCCAAAGTCTTCAGCAAGAGAATTGGTGGCTTTGCGAGAGAACGCAAATTTCTTCGTCATATCAACACTTCACTTTTTACACTTACTTGGTGGCATCGCAAGGTTACGGAAAATTGTCCGCAAGATAAAATAATACCTTTTTGTCCAAAGATTCTCGCATGAGAATTGATGGCTTTGCAACATAAATTTTATTTTAGCATATGGGAATTGATGGCATTACCACGAATTACTGTTCTTGCGGCAACACATGCAGCATCAACTCCATCTACACGTTTTAACAAACGTTGCACCAACTGCAGTTGGCAATTAGCGAAGGCTGCTGTACAATGAAAAGGCTATCAAAAGGGATGTAGGGAAGCATTTCTTCATTACTAGACCAGTTACGTTTTGAAACTGGTTACCCAACTATATGCTCTCAATCTTCTCCTGCGTGTCGCTATATCTTTAACTGGAGCGTCTCGACTTGCAAGAGCCATTTAAAACTTTTGTATTTAAAACTTTTTTGCTCTTTAATTTTCTTTTTCCATACTTTGCGGCGGAGAGATCATCACAAAAGTAGCGATCATCACCTCACAAAAGTATAGAGATCATCACCTCACAACTCGGATGTTAGCGTTGCCCTCGTCATGATCTCTCCGCCTTGTTGAAGTTGTAAAAATACGTTCGTGACAACACCTATTCAATTCAGTTCAAGCTGCTTGACTTGACTGGCAAATCCATGAGCAAATCTGTTACTTTAAATGCAAAACAATACGTGAATATTGCGTTCTTCAAACCGAAGTCCTCTCAGCGGACACTTGCCATTCATGCAGTAACTTGTGGTTCGATGTGTAGATAATGTGCTGCGGTGTCTGAGAAAGTTGGAAAACGTGCAGACTTCGAATGTATTGTCTAACGGGAAATTAAATCCCAGCAGCAATATCGGCTCAGTTGCGTTCGGTGTCATTTTACTGGTTGAGTTACGTTTCCTGCAGTGTTTTTTCCTTGCAGCGTATGGAAGAAAAACGCTGCAAGGAAAAAGCACTGCAGGAAACGTAACTAAACCAGTAAAATGACACCGAACGCAACTGAGCCGATATTGCTGCTGGGATTTAATTTCCCGTTAGACAATACCTATCAATACCTATTCCAAATGAAATGGGTACCTACCTAAGTGGAAAAATCTCTTTGGGAGTACAATTTAGTACCAGATAAGACAATTGACTATTGAATTGAATTGCTTATTTTTGGGACAAATCCTTATCAAAATGAATACATAACTTTAAAACACAAAAAATTGAGAACCTGCAGGCGCAAAACAGAAACAAAAAGCATTATATCAAATTACAGAGTGTGTGGAGGCTACTCACGAGTTGAATGCAGTTTAACGCATCCATTTTTGAGCTGGTGTTCGAGACTCGCTTCAAATATCTTGTGTACTTTGTCAAGTAGTTGGCAGGCCTACCTCGCTGCTTGTCCCTTGCCATAGCAATGAAATAATAGCATTTCCATTCCATCCTCCACTCCTCCACGCACCAATCGTTGCATTGCTTTGATTTGCGCCATTTCTGCAATGTTGTTTCGGTCGCCAGGAAAGAAGCCGAGGCCGCTGAGCAGCAAAGGATGATTTATTTCTCCAGTAAAATACCAATGCCAGCTTGCAATACTAAAATTTTAAAAGCCGCAGAACCTGTAGTTTATCCACCATTTTCATTGTTGCACCATTGTGTGCAGGTGCAGAATACCATACGTTAAATATAAAAAGACTGAGCATCTTGTGAAATGAATTGTATTTTTGTGTTCCTTTCTGCGAAAACTGTTTTTGAATACAATTGTCAAATGACGACGCCTCCTCTCCGTGCTCTCTTGACGCAGATATCACCGAATAAATCCGATCAGAAAAAGAAGCCAGGCGCCGGTGTGCATTTCTAAATTTAGTCAAATGCATAAAAACAATACAATATGAGAATTAGACTCTACGTGGAATTTTACGAAAAAGCTGCTGTTTCCTTTGATGATATGGTGTCTATGTTTACCACAAGTACACCTTTTTGGGACAAGTCATTTATACGGGGGGACACAATTGCACGGCAACAGGGAAACATTTTCAGAAAACAGCATTACCCTTAACCGTGCAATTGTGTCCCCCCTTTGGCACCAGCATACAGCGCAGGGTGTGCCTTTTCTCTGGAGGGTAGGTAGTCGGTTGTCGGTTGGGTTAGGATAGGCGGTTTGGTTAGGAAGTTAGGCTTGGTTGGGTCGTTAGGTTAGGTTCGGGAAGGAAGTTAGCATGTGTTAGGTTACGTTAGGTAAGGTATGGTTAGGTTAGGTTAGGTTAGGTTAGGTTAGGTTAGGTTAGGTTAGGTTAGAACCCAATCTAACCTACCTGACCTCCGTGCGCGACTTTAAAACGACTACACCCCATGATTTGCTCAGCCCGCTGCACAATGAGAAAAATAATGCAGGGCCTGTATCGTGTAGCAACGAATCGTATAGCAACGAAAATGCAAAAGAAAACCGTTTGAGTAGTTACACAATTGCACGACAGCGAAAAAGCAGACCCTGTACCATCTGCAGAAGCCAAACGGGGGACATAATTGCACGGCGAAGAGAACAGCTTTTTCTGAAAATGTTTCCCTATTGCCGTGCAATTGTGTCCCCCCTTATAAACGACATAACGCACCTTTTTATCCGGAGAACAGGATATTAGGAGTCTATAGAAAAAGTTACATCGCCATTTCGATTTCGTATGGCGATGTAACTGAATTTCCAGTAAAGTTTAAAAGAAAATAAAAAAGAATGCTGACAAAGCTTCTGAACAATGAAGATCCTGAGTATCCATTGCTTGGGTAAAAAAAAACAGTTGCGTGCAGATGGCCATCAACGATCTCATCTCTTCAAACGACCGAAAACTGTGTCAACAAGTTCATTTGTATGGAATTTGTAAGTTCGCATGCGGGTACACCAAACTCATCGGGATTTCGTCTGTCGTCGCATGGCTATCCTTCCTTCCGGCTCACGGCTGCCATATGCTTTCAAAAATAGCTTGAGATTCCGATATTTTTATATTCTCTTCGGTTCGACAACCTCCCGTTCATAACAACCATAAATGCACACCCCAAAATTGAAAACCATAATGCTCTACCGATTTCCTCATGGATGTCGACGCGAAAATTTGCGAAAAAATTCGAACCGAGACAGACAATGCATTGCATTTCTGTTCTGAGCGATTTGGAACCTTGATACCCTTACAGAACGATTATTTACCTCAAAACACACTGCAGAGTCTTGCTCGGAGCAGGTGTATACAGGGTTCAAAAATGTCGCCAAACCTGGCCGGCACTGTTTCCAATAAGTGTATGTGAAATTCCTGATGTCAGTTATTGACAAAGAATTACAGCAGCATTGCTCAAGCAAGGCTCAACCCAAACTAGGCCACCGTGTTTTGCAGAATTCAGTGTTGGTTTAACTCTGGTTTGAGTTTCTTTTAATTGATTTAACTTGTTATAGTTTTAACCATTATCTGACGCACAGATTAACAGGAAGAATGCTTGCATAAAGAGCTGGATTTATGCAAAAATCGAACATAAAATTTGATTCCAAACTGATTCCACAGCAATGTGGTACTAAATGTACAAGGGTCATATGTTTTAGAATGTTGTCATTGTTATTGGAAGAGAAACCGGTGATTGGTAAAGATATACGTGCGCATGCCAGGCCCATTCAAGTTGCTATACTCAAGGAGCAATTTGTGTTGCTCTACCCAGGGCCCAATTCAAGTTGCCCACATCATTTGTTGTTCCCGTTGTCGATGTGCGTTTTGAACGTCCACATGGTGTTTCAGCAGAAAATCTGCAAATTTACTGAAAGCCACACGAGGTCGCCAGAGAACCTGCAAGATTTCCGCTGCGATAAAAATTCTTTACCTTGTTAATCTCTGCTATCTGACAGCCCTTGTAAGCCTCGAATTTGCTGCAACCTGGGGATGTATCTACATAAACAAACAAAATGAAATGAAAATGGTTGTAAATAGATTTGATATAACCAGTGGGGTTTAGTCCCCTTTCGTATAGCCACCATGTCCAACTACCACAACACAATATTCAAAAGAGCTCATGCAAGATGTGATTCTTTGAGTCCATGCAAAAAAGAACCATTTCTCAAGGGCTGTTCTTCGTTAGCCAAAACGAATGGATATTACTCCATTACAAAATTATGTGCTCCCGTTTCCCCCCATTTCGCAGATCGCGTAGGTCCCGAAACCCACATAATACGACTTTCTGGAGATGTCAGCCACAGCGTCAGAAGGTTCTTTCAATTATTCTAAAAATTACCGGGTCGTGGAAGATTTTCGATACTTTTTTACCACGGTGCATTTCAATTCCCAATTTCGCACATCCCGCAAAAGGTATTTCATGACGTTATGCGTTTTTCATTCGAGTCAAAATCAATGCCGCATCTTGATAGCATGTCCACGCAGAGTTTCAGGTAGTAAATGTTAAAATAATGATTTTCTTTTATCCAGTAGATATACCTACACACATGCCCCCATTTTGTAGGCATGGCCACCTGAACTCACAAGACTTTTTAGGTGCTAATGTTCCGCACTCTTAACCAAGTACCAATAGGCACAAAGCTGAAAAGATGTGTATTTTTGGTCAGCGTCCTGGTGATCTTTACAGAGCAGCGAATAGATATTGGTGCCGTTCCCCAGTTGCCTTCCTGTGGAAACCAGTGTGTTGAACTGCACCATCCTGCACCATCCTGCACCATGTGAACACCATAAACAATAACGCCCAAAACGGAAGGGGAGCTAGAGAACCCCGAAACTTGCACTCAACAAATTTATGCCCATATCCAATCGCCCTGGACACTCGGTGGGTTTGGACAGCGACAGCTTCCAATTAGGAAAATTGAACAAATCTTGTCACAGCATGATTAATTTGTCTTCACAATTTGTTCCTAAGAACTCCTGTGAAGACCCAAAAACAATCAATTTTGTTGGCTCAAGTACCCATTTCGGTGAAGTGGCGGAGCAAAATTTCTGCCTCTGAATGTTTTCATTTAATCTCTTCTCAGAAGCCCATCTACTTCATCGGAGTGGATGTAAACAAATCTGCCAGCCTCCTCTTGGAGTTGAATTCCCCCAATCTGGCAAATTTTAGGGTCATAACTGGAAGATGGCACTATTTCATCGCATCAAAATTTGAACCGAAATACCATTAGAAACGTCTGATATCAATTCTTATTGTGCTCTATCTTTAGTTAACATCCTGCACATAATGGCGTGAGCAAGATCCTCACCTGCACTGTTTATTAAGCCGCTTTTCGCCAAGCATTGCTTGTCGATTGCGATGAAGATGTCCTTGAATTCCGGAAATGCAGCCGTGCGATCACTAGCAAGTTTGTTTTGGTCGACCTTGCCGCTCCCGTCAATCTGAAAATAAACGAGTTTTAGTATACGTCCAGAATTATATGTATGTATCATGACGAACGTTATCCACCTGTCTTTGACGTATAATATTCTAACCCCGGGGAGAAGTGGTTGAGGACTTGCTTATACTGCGGCATAAATTGTGTGCCTGCCCCACCGCAGCAGAAAAAAGTGAGGTCGGGTCAGAGTTTATGCCGCAGTATAAGCAAGACCTCAACCACTTCTAAAAGTTTGGTCTTATATAGGTTAATATGAGAAACTATTTGTAAATCAGCGCAATTTTAGAGTTCCTCTGGAGGATAATCATCAGGCTTTTTTCAAAAAATGGAATTTTTACTTTCAAAAAGACGAATTTTTTCTTTCAAAAAAGGGAATTTTTCAATTAAAGTCATTTTACAGCAAAACACTGTAGGTCGGAAAAGAAAAGTTAGGAACGGGACCGCCAAAATTTGTAGTTCATATATAGGAGAAACTTTTGAGGTCATTTGACACACGGCCATTGCAATTTTAACAGGTCATTGTGCAGTTTCACGCCTTGCACAAATGCAGTGATATAATTATGAATTCCTGTGCTTGACGATTTTTCGGCGTTAAGCTGTTGTCCACCCCACATACCCATATTATGCTATTTGGCGTTTAGCTTAACGAGGCCTTCTGTTTCTCTACATATGTTGAAGCCAAAAAGAGAGACATTATTTGAAACTTCACACATATACGGTAAGCATGGAATGAAGTGCGAGTTCAAGAGACCACAGCCAATAAAAGCTGTGAATTTGTCATTTCTGGCCTTAAGGTAAAATATTTCCGGGATGTATGTATACGCGCTTCTTCCATCAGAATCGATCTTTCGTTGCAGGTATTGTCGCGCTCCTGACCGTTGACTTTGAAGCTATCCTCGAGGGCATTATGTGTTTTCTCGACATCATGTCTCACTTTTTTGCGAAACTTAAGGATGGCTCAATCCGAATGTATCAGAACACTCAGAAAATCATGTTGAACGCACATTGTGCATCTCTGTTTAACCGGAAAAATGGGGCATCTTCTTATTAAACTGAATCCGAATGATCAGAAATTATGCTGAACGCACGTTTTGCATCTGTTTGCGACCGAAAAAATAAGGCATCTCCTTATTTAACTGAATCGGAATGATCAGAAATTATGCTGAACACACACTGTGCGTCTGTTTGTGAGCGAAACGTAAGGCTTCTCCTTATTTAACAGAATCGGAATGATCAGAAAGTATGCTGAACGAGCGTTTTGCATCTGTTTGTGACCGAAAATGAGGCATCTCCTTATTTAACCGAATTGGAATGATCAGAAATTATGCTGATCACACACTGTGCATCCGCTTGAGACCAAAAAATAAGGCGTCTCCTTATTTTGACTGAATTAGATTGATTAGAAATTATGCCGAAAGCACATTTCGCATCGGCGTGTGACGGAAAAAATGGGCCACCTCCTACCCTGATAAGATCGGAATCGGTATGAAATCAGTATCGGAAAAAAAATCGGAATGCTCGACGGAAATTGCGCTCATCTTTGTCGGACCGAAAAAATAGGTTATCCCCTGTTTGATGACAAGACCGTTTTCCAAAACCTTCCTGTGAAAAGCTGCATGAATTTGCGCTTTCGTCATGTGTGAAACTCAGTTGCAAATGTTAAACGAGTATGCGGAAAGTTTTCTCGATCTGCAAACTTTCACCGTCTCTGGCATCACACTCACAGATAAGAGCATTGCAGTTTTGAAGCAATTTCGGGAGCTTCGGTGCCGCGCTTGTCTTAATTCGTATAAGTATATTTTAGTGTTTGCGGAATCTTGAAATTGTGGCATTCTGAGCTTGTTATTAAATGTGTGTGTAAATAAGGGCAAATTATCCACAATTTTATGGATTGTTAACCTCCTGTTACGGGATATCTCAAAATTCCTCTCAAAAATAACATTATACGACTACTAGTCAGAATCTGCAAGTCCAAAACTTACCAAACCCCTGGCAGCAAGCCGGCATTTAACCAAGCACTGGAACCAAGCAAGAAAAAATGGGTAAAAAATACGCTATGGTATCGCTTTCTAAAGCTGTGCGGTATACAGTGCTTCGCAGGCGGGTTACACGTAATTGAAGAAGCGCTGCGGCCAACTAAAATTATTCATAAGCTTACTGCACTGCGGTCATCCAAAATTCACCAAGCCAGCTGTCCCATCAAGTCCAGCTGGCTCAACAAGTCCAGCTGGCCCACACTCGAAAAGAAAAACGATTTGTAAATGTCTCCCTATCTTTTAAAATCCTTATTCTCCGGCAGTAGGTGACTCACTTTTTTCCGTTGGAATCCCTGCCTGCCTTTTGTTTTTCAGTTTTTTTTTCGTTTGTTTTCGTTCTACTGGACCAACAAAAGGACACACATTTCGATCTTTCCACCTCTGGACCGCCCAGCGCCCAGTTTGCACAAGGTGTCACTCCTGATGTTCTTTGTTTTGCGTGTTTGTTTTTCGTCTCACAACAGGGAGACAAATCCCTCTGCATTCGAGCACCCCCGCCTGAATGGTACGTGTGCCTCTCAATGTGCCTCCTCTCCCTGTTCATCACCTCCCAAAATCCCAAAACAAGAATCGAAAAGCGTGGTGGCTTCACATTCGCAACTCCCGTCGTTTTGGCCCTCCTTTCGTTTTCTTTTCGCCCTCCCCTCTTCTCATGCTTTCACTGCTTTCGAGATCAAGGCTGTCTTTAGCGCTGCTTACACGATCAAGTCATTTTGTGAGACCAAGGCATCATTCAGACCAAGTGGTTTATTGTCAAACAACTGAAGAAACCCGTCAAGCCAAACATTTTCACACGCGACGGCATGAACTGAACACACCAACAATCAAATCAAAGTTTTGTTTCGCGTCAAAGTTGTGTGGAAAAATTTGATCGTGTGCGCTGCCCTTTGGTTACGTGCTTTTCGTTTCCATCACCTTCCCTGTCCTTCCAACTGTTCCAACAATGCCACCGATTTGACAAAATTGTTTGTGTGCGTCGCTGCCGCTTTCGTTTTGCCAAACAACCATGATGCCTTGTTTGAAGAATGATTTTCAATCTGGTCCGCATGCGGCATGGCGGCCCTTGCGAAATCGTCCGGCACATATCTTGCGGGCTTTGCGTTTTTGGATTGCAGAAAAAAGGGAGCCAAAGAGTCGGCCCGGGACGCGGCAGTTCACAAACCCTGCCGCGACTTTAGATTTCAGGCCCCAAGCGAGCATTGTTTTTTCGAGAGGGGACAGGGTAAGGTCAGGTTCAGATAAATTTAGGCAAGAAAAGAAAAATATTTTTTCTTGCGAGTGAAGGGCCCCAATCGAACATTCTTGCACAAAACGCTCTCCGGCAGGTAACAGTTCCAAAGTACTGACTACCGCCTCATCCCCGCCTCAGCCGCCTCCTCCGCCTCATCCGCCTCATCCGCCTCAGCCGTCTCAGCCGCCTCAGCCGCCTCCTCCGCCTCAGCCTCCTCATCCGCCTCAACCGCCTCATCATGGTCCGGCAAATGGGATGAGGCGGCTGAGGCGGAGAAATTGTTTTTTTTAATCGTCATTTTTTTTGTTTTTTTTTTTTTTTGTTTTTTTTTTTATTTGTTTATTTGTGTTTTTTCATGTTTTCTTTCTTGTCGTGCAACATTTCCAAACACACAACACATTTCCATAGCTTTCAATGTCTTTAAAGAAAAAAATCAAGAAAAAAAAACAAAGAGTAAAACAAAAAAAAATGGGTTAAGTCATTTATACGGGGGGACACAATTGCACGGCATCAAGGAAACATTTTCAGAAAAAAATCTGTACCCTTAGCCGTGCAATTGTGTCCCCCTTTGGCACCAACATACGGCACAGGGTGTGCCTTATTTCTCTGGAGGGTGGGTAGTC
>JASGXE010018621.1:0-10376 GCA_030068105.1 Sinentomon sp. SZTP_YWyxl
CTTTACAATCGACAATTTCTAAGGAAATTCTACGTACAGAATGCGTCCTGCGCAGACAGTTTACCAGACATCCGGGTATTATTCTTTAGCAATTAGAAAGAAAAGTTGAATATGTAGAATGACTTTTTATGCTCCGATGACTTCTGGGGATCCATCATGAAGATTAAAACATGGCACTACCAAATTGTGAAGAGTCCCAGGTTTTATTTTTTCGGCGAGGAGAGTACCCAGAAAAGTCATCGGGTGACAAAAAGTCATTCGGCCTATTGACATTTTTCTGTCTTCGAATTTCCTTAGGAAGCTGCCCATGAGGGTGGTTTCCCTGGGCTGCCGGCCGGGTTGCGTGGAGAAACCTACAAGCAAACAAAAAAAGGAAAAAGCAAAGAATATTGAGCACCCAGTACTTTAAAAGGATCATCCCTTGTGACTCACTCAGGGGTTCTCGATTGTCCCCCTTTGGTTCGCACAATGACATGACTGGGGTTCCAGATCGTCCCCGGTTCTGGATTGTCCGGATTGTCCCCCCCCCGTTAATTTCGTTTACCCAAAAATCCTTGCTTTTTTATTTTTCTTCAGAGCAGGAAACATACCTACTGGAATTCCAGATTGTCCCCGGTTCTGGGTTGTCCCGCCGTAAATTTCGTTTACCCAAAAAAACCCTTGCTTTTTTCTTCAGCGCATGAAACACATCGAATTCAAGCGTTTGTTAATTCTGGTACGCCCTTCGAAGCATCAGGTTTATTTTTTAGTCTGCCGCTTGATGGGTCGGTCGTTGGTCAGTCTTGCCCTTCACCATCTGGCGCGAAATATGTGTTCCACCTTTTTCTTCCGGAAATTCGCAGAATAATGTCTCATGAAATTCCCAACACTGGATGTGGAAATGACAACTGCATGAGAAGTTGCCAGTGTGGCTTCCTTCAGGGCGACATGCCGACCACCATGCGTCGTTGAAAATCATTCAAATCCATCGTCTTCCTGCTGCCGACGCGACATTCCGATGGCAATTGTCAGTTTCAGGCATGTCGCTGTTTCGTTTCATTTCATGGTCAGCAAGGTCGATGATGCAGGGGTCAACAACGATGTTTATTCGTCGGCTAAATGACCTCCAGATTTCTGACAGTCGGAAAAATGCCGCGCCGATGTGTGTACCAAAAGTGTTGGTACCGATGCAAACTTTTCACGATGTCTTTTTCGCTGTGCGAGCAAAGAGATCCGACAAATAATCTGTATCGAAGACCCCAAGACAAACACAAAAACAACAATGATTTACCCACACATGCAAAGTGAGACGACAGAAAAAGCAGTGCGGAAATTATTTTCCATGACAACCACTCAGACTTTGAAAATGTGCACATTAAAAAATGCCAAGTGGGAAAAGTTCGAAAGAAATTCTGCGATTATCACGTTTCAACAAGTGTGCCTGTGTTCGCGTCGTGCAAAGTTGCGAAACGAACACACACTTGTTGAAACGTTGCAAATGTCCAAAAGCACACAAAGATCATCACACACAATGTCCAAAGAACATGTCAGACAAAAACCAAAACAGTTCCTTTCTTTTAAATCGACATATTTCAAACAGGATCCATTTGTCTGTCTGCGCCAACGACGTCTATAGTTAGACTGATGATGCCGCCGACAGAGTGTAGAACAAGGCATGGTGGGTAGGTGGGCCTCGCCGGAGGCAAAAAGCAAAGATCGCGCAATGCAAGCAGATGGGAAAATCTTTTTGGTGTGATGAATTTCGATTGTAAAACCCAAATGACTTGTCCGAATTCAACGGTTTTGGTGTCCTTTTAAAGGTCAAAGATTCTCCTAAATTTTAGGATAAATATTTGCCAATGCAATTTAAAAATATTCTGCCCAAGGCCGTTCAATGTTGAATGGAATTGAATTTTTCTTCAAATTTTATGCGCTTTCCGCATATTATCTACCCCATATTTTCAATGATTGTTCGATTTTTTCCGTTGTAACATGGTTATGACCTGCGGAAGAGTTGTAGAGGAAGCTTTTAGCTTTCCAAAAACACCAGAATCATTGAATTTGAACACCATTGACCCTTTTATCACGAGAAAAGTCCCATGGAGGCATTATTTTGCTTTCAACACAAGAAAACAAAAATATTGCCTTCATGGCGCGATCTCTGATGATAAATGGTCAAATGGTGCTCAAATGCAATGATTTTTATGTTTTTGGAAAGCTGAAAGCTTCCCCTACAACTCTTCCACAGCTCGAAACCATGTTACAACGGAAAAAATCGAGCAATCATTGCAAAACTGTGGCAGAAACCGTCAATTTTGATGGGTTTTATTGAGTCGAAAACAAACACAATGCCTCCATGGCGCTTTTCTCACGATAAAAGGGTCAAATGGTGCTCAAATGCAATGATTTTGATGTTTTTGGAAAGCTAAAAGCTTCCCCTACAACTCTTCCACAGCTCGAAACCATGTTACAACGGAAAAAATCGAGCTATCATTGCAAAACTATGGCAGAAACCGTCAATTTTGATGGGTTTTATTGAGTCGAAAACGAACACAATGCCTCCATGGCGCTTTTCTCACGATAAAAGGGTCAAATGGTGCTCAAATGCAATGATTTTGATGTTTTTGGAAAGCTGAAAGCTTCCCCTACAACTCTTCCACAGACCGAAACCATGTTACAACGGAAAAAATCGAGCAATCATTGAAAAGATCTGGCAGGAATCCCAAATTTTATCACATCTTGACTTTAAAACGTTTCTCCCCCCAGCTATTATGGGGTTTCAGCAGCAAAAAGTCGGAACTGTAATACATGTCAAAAATCGCCCATTTTCTGGCTTTCTGGCAAAAAAAGTTTGATCAAAATCCGTCACATGGTTCAAGAGATATTGACATTTCTGTGTACGGGCTACCGCGATCCGCCGTTTACTCGCATTGTCTTTTCATTCACTCTCTTCTGCTTTTTGCCCACCAAAGCCATGGCGGTAGATTCTCCAAGCGCCACATCTGACAATGGTGAGGGGTCCTCTGGCGCCTCCTCTAAGTATTCATCTCGTTGGTCTGCGCGATTGTTGAACTCCTGCGCGATTGCAGCAGTTTTTGTTATCGAGAACGAAAAGTTGGATTTGCCCAGACGTTGTTCTTTTTCTTTTCCTCGCAAAAGAGCGACAGACAGCTTGCAGTTTTTGCGAAAAGGGCGGCTATTTGAGCCACCTCGTACGTTTGTGCACATACAAAGGGTCCACACGTGCGCTCATATTGATGGCGTTGGACAACTGGACTGAAATTTATTGCGATCTTATCAACTTGAAATTGAATCGGGACTCCGCATGCAGGAGGAAAGGTCATAGGTCAAACAAAAATCGGTTTGTTGTTTTGCGTTTTCGAAGACAACAAAATTGAACCAAGAGTGGAGGGTCGGAAATCCAACAGTGTGATTTAAAACAGTGAATTCATTTCTATCATGTATCCAGAGACCGTGCAATGTTGCGGCGGACTTTTCGTGCACTCCTTATAGTATCAAAGATCTTCGAACATGGGAGTTCATTTTACTCAGGCGCCATTTGGAGTCAATGGCAGCATGCGCCGCAAAACATCAATGCACTCGTGTGAGGCGTGTTGTTGCACCACGATTAGATATGTTAAAAACTTTAAAATATCGCCGATGTTCGAGGACTTTTGACGGGCTCCGTGTCATCAATGCATGTGTTTTTTTTTTCTTCAATTTATCTGCTGTGCCTCCGACACTTTTTTCTTTCTTTTTTGCTCTTATGCAGGCAGTAATTTTAAAGCGCCAGGTTTTAACAGAGCTTTCTGGAATTCTCAGATTTTGACCTCGGTCAAAAAGAGGATCTTTTTTCTGCAGCATGGAGTTTTTGCCAAAAACTGAACGGGCGCAATTTTTTGCATGTGTGAGTAGGAACATCAACTTCGCCACCGCCATGCACAAACGAGACAAAATGCATAATTTCTTCAACACATATCAATTCCAAGTCTAATTCGAACTCTTGGGCACCTGCTTTTCAGACAGTTAGAACTCCATTTAAAAGGAATTAAAGGAGGATGAAGAAGCAACGTTTGTGCCAGCAAGCAATTGTGCCGGCTAACGGAGCCGGCTGACCCTAGGAGGTGCCGGATCTCGGAGCCAGATGCCCTGTTTAGCTTGGGTGGGGAAGCCCTCCCAATTACATAAGACCTTGCGCGGAAAGTTTTCTGTGCCACTTCTTCTGGAATCCTTGTCCCGTCCTTGTACTTTCGTCTCGAAACCCGTATCCATGGGCCCCGGGGGCCCTTTTCAAGACTTTCCAGCTCTTTTCAGTAATCTGGGAGCCGGGCGATGCATTTTTTGCAATCTGACAAGAAAAGGTGGTTCTCTGATTGCCAGGTCTCAGTTGGTTGGTAGAGCGCGCACCTCATGATTCGAATGCCCGAAAGCAGTCGCGGTTCATCATCATCATCATCTTCATTGTGGAGTCATATGGACTGAAGCCATTCGGCTGGTGGTCCGACCATTTACCTTGTTGCACACACCTTGGGCTCGCAAGGAGAACTATGCCCCATAATCGTAGCCCAATTTACGAGTTTCAATCGGCAGAGTTTCTGAAGTTCCCATGGTACCAGATCTTCAACGAGCAAAAATATGCAGGGAAAAAACATTTGATTTGAACCATAGTCGGTGTTTCTTATTCCATAATTTGACCGGCGATTCCTTGTCCAACATCAATTTTCTTTGAATTCAATTGAATTTTATTGTAAAGTCTTGAACATAAACCTATCACATTGAAAAAACGGGGAACTGAATCTCCAGTGCGCCATTCTGCAATTCCGTATTTGCAAATCCAAGCTATGGTTGTTCGACTGAAAGTCGTTGAAATTTGTCCATTCGGTGATAACGAGGAGGGAGATTGCTGCGGCGATATCAGGAACGTTTGAAAAATGCGGTGCAGGGTGGTCGTGAAATTCGCATCGTCTGATTTGAAAACTCAGCTTGCCTGATGCACGGACTCAAGGATTGCAAGAAGTTCGCGCAGCCGAACAATGCAGACGCATGACTTCTTTTCATTGATTCTATCAATGATTACGATTCCCATTCATAACATTTCGGCATTCAATCATTCTGCATTGATTCAGTCAGGTTGCGACGTGCATAATTTCAAACGCACCGGATTCCAAACCATGCGTCCCATGACATTGCCATCTGAAGCGTAAACAGCAATTGAATTTGTTTAAAGGCAACAATGTGCAAAAAATGTTTTTTTCTGCACCAGTCAGCAAGCAAGACCAGAATGCATTGAGCGGACTACTGGCATGCCCCTAAGTAAGTGTTGCAAGGTTACGTCAGATTGAGTTAGCTTTACATGGCAATTCGCAACCGGCGCCCGGCAACAACAAATATCATGACCACCATGCCCTGCGTAAAAATCAAATGCTGCTCGACTCGGCATCATCGACTTGCATATGAAGCTTGCGATGTTGTTTTCGTGATTTCGAAAACGTATGAATTGTAAAATGTAGTTTTTTTTTAACACGATAAAAGGACAAATTATATTTGTCGATGAGAATCAGCCTCGAAATGCATCAAGCCATAGACATTGGTATGAAAGGCCCAGCAAACAGATCCTTGTCCGTCGAGCTTGGCCGATCATTCCGAAGTGATACCTTATTGTTCGAGACTATACTTTCAGGGTGCCACCCAACATCGTACACTTTAACGCATTGAGTTTTGCCAGGCCTATGCAGAAATCAAATTTTCCGGCGGCTATCTCGTTCTGTAAGGCATATTACAGGCCATCGTATATCGTATGCGCCACAAGTCTCCCGTCAAATTAGGGTTTGCGTGTTTTCTCGTACCGCGCCTTGGCTGTGAAATTGACGCCAGTGCGGCAAGTTGGCTTCTCCTATTTGTGCCCATCAGCCAGAGTGAAGGCAAGGTGTTCGGGGTTGGCGTTCGTTCAGAAAATGTTGATTTTGGTAGCAACATGGCGGCGGCATGGCATGAGGCACACGAACGACCAGTTCTTGCGTATTTATTTTATTTTATTCGAGACCACCATTATAGCTCGGGGGAGGTGGCCGACAGAGACGCAGTTACTCGAGATTCCGACTCCAAATAACCAGTCACGATGCTTGTTGCACAGCTTCGGGATGCCAGAATGCACAAAATATGATGGTCCATATGACGGGAAACTTACGGCGCTTACTGTATATTTTGGGGGGTTTTTAAATTCCTGTTGTATGATTTTGTGAAAATGATTTTGTGAAATTCGAAATATTATTTTTTCAAGACGGCTGCAGATGCTATTATCGCCAACAGGTCAGGCTTTTCTCGCATGGAGCTTCAGTCGTCTTGCTTGACGACATCAAAATGCCAAAGGTCGCTGGCTCAAAACGATAAGCAATGTGGTTCGATTAGCACGAAAACAACAGCCAAGCTTCACCTGACTCAATCAACAAATATCGTTAATTAACATGCATTGCAAAAAGAGAAGGCTGCCAGAAAATATTTCTGCGATAGCCCTGGCAAAACTCAATGCATTAAAGTGTACATACCTACTCGTGTATTGACAATTTTTTTGACAACGAAAAAGTAAACTGTTGAACAGAGAGAGGAAAGAAAATACGTACGTGTTATACTTGAGTTTTCTGCGGGTACGCAGTATACGGAGCCATTCAGAATAGCCGGGCCATAGGAGAGTTTTTCAGACTTTTGAAAGCACGGGGCAATATGTAATTCCCCATTTCACATGCGCCGCAAAACACATCACACGAAGGAATGCAGTTAACGGCGCTAATTAGATGGGGAATAACATTGCCCCGTGCTTCAAAAGTCTGACAAAAATCTCCTATGGCCCGAGTATTTAGAATGGCTGTGTACGTAATTATACGTGCGTATAAAAAGTTTTTTACGACGTATAGGTATATTGTAGGTACGTCTCGACCACTCTCCAGAATTTAACAGATGTGTGGCACATGTGACTGGGGGGTGGAATTTGACAAGTAATTCAATTCTGAAGTTATTTCATCACCCAGGGTAGTTTAGGAGCAATTAAATCTTAATAAGTTGTTCGAAATCACAGCCTTGTATAGACTACAGTTTGGAATTCCCATGGTAATTTTGAAACGGGTGAGGGGCGGAGAAAAATCGGGAGAGATCAAGCAAAATTGTTGCATTTTGGTACTGTCCCTATAGTTAAGCTGGAATTGATTAGATATTGCATTTCCAGCATATTTGTGATTCATCAGGGCAAGTTTTTATTCCATATTGACATCCTTGGCAGCACAAAAAATTGACAAAAATGTTCCTGTATTCAAAAATTAGGACGGTCCACAAAAGCAGAGTTTTGAGTCCAAATTCCATCCCAAAATGCACATTGATGTGGCACACAAGTAGAAAACTTTGAACTGGAACTCCAGCCAAGCTTTGTTCCAGATGCTCAAAGTGCTCTGTCAGCATCAGGGATGGGTAAACGTATAAAACTCCACGTATAATACGTGCGTATAATACGTACGTATAATACACGTAGAAAACGTATAAAACTTAAAAGTCAAGTGATACCTCATTTTTTGCAGAAAAAGCTGCTCTTTAACATGCTAACATTCTTTTTATAACATAAAAATAATTACAAGCTTACTTTATCAAGAAACGAAAAAACAATATAAAACAGTTGACCGGTGAAGCCTCGCAATTGCTTTCAAGTTGGCCACACAAGTTTGTATTAGCCGCACACCATGGTAGAATGCGTTTCAAAAATTGTATGTATGTGCACCAACCATGTGAAAGATGATGCTGCTTGGAATTTTTACTCCTACATCTTTTATAACATAGGTTTAGATGCATATGTAGCTCATGTGCCTGGTAGGTAAAAGAGAGAAGTACACAGAAAACCAAAAATGACATAGGAGAAGGCAAAAAAACCAGCATCACTGGTGACAACCTTGTTAAGCAGCAGATGGATGCAAGAATGATGGCAATGAGATAGTGCCAAACACCAACCTCATGCTTTGCCTCACCTTTGCAACCCTCATTTGCAAGGGAAGCTTGTAACCATAACGAGGGTGGCCCCAGAAATCGTGACTGCCAGATTCGACCCGGAGCTGCCTTCCCCAATTTCATCGGGTCTCAATATTCCTGTGCCAATTACCTATTCCTTTGATCTGTTCTGACAGCCTGGAGGTCCAGATTTCTGTGATCACCAGAAAAACGGCTCAGCAGTAACAGCCAGTAAATGACATACTTACGGGGATTTCATTTTTATCCACTGTTGCATACCTATATCATTTGAGATTGTGAATGGGTGTGGTGTATGCCGGTTGATGATGCCAGCTTGGGGGTGTTCTTCAGGGTTGCATCTGTGTGATTGTTGTCTGTCTGTTATTGAAGATATGGCTAGGTCCCATCTGCATTCCGATGGTATGTTTTCTGAACACCAGTCCCCTCCTTACTTTATCCTTTCCTCCTTACAGTACAGATAATGCAGCCGACGGTCATGTACTTCCTTCCCTTTCCCAGGTAGGCCTATATGATGAACTTTGCTGCTTTCTGGGAAATTTGTTGTTCGCCATTGATGATTGCCTTTGGCATTGATGCGAGCCTGTTCTGCTGTGACTACTTGGTTGAGTCCAGACAAAAAAACGTTCGCCCAAGAAAAGCTCAGAGCACTTGACAGAAAATCCTGCACGAACTGCAAATGTTGAAAAGAAACAAAAGGTACAAAATCCTGCCAGATGCAAGCAAGAATCCAGCTGTGGGATGGGAGTGAGAATTCTAGCTTTTGAGTAGGCCCTACTTGGACAATTTATGGTCACCAATGTATGCATCAAATGCATCATCGGCAGAGCGATGGATCTGGGGAATTTTCAGTTCGGATGAAAAGTCTGGAGAAAATGGCAATTATTTTTCTTGATTTTCGTCAACAGCCCATATCGTACAACAATGCAACGTGGTTATAACTTATATGCAGTGGTCGGCATTGTGAATAGAATGGATCAGCAGGCGATACCACGTAGAGAGATTAAAAACAGTCACAGTTTTATTTCTTGTGGAGTTCGTTTTTTAACCTCTTGACATGAGCCATGACCGTATCGCCTGCTGATCCAAAGCCATCATTTTGAACAAAAATCTAAAAAAGCAATTTGCGCTGTTATTATTATCCCTTCCTGCGATCGTCATCATTTCCGACAACTTATTCAGGTTTAATTCCTCCTGCACTGCCCTGAGTTGTGAAATAACTTTAGAATTGAATTCCTCGTTAAATTCCACCCCCAAGTCATGTGTCACACATGTTAAATTTTTGCACACGTATTATACGTACGTATAAAACACTTTTATACGCACGTATAATACGACGTATTATACGTAGAAAACTCACGTATAATACTTAAGTATTATACTTACCCATCCCTGGTCAGCATGGCAGGAGAAAGGCCTGCCCGTGCTGAAGTGATGTTATGTGCAACTCTCTGGCGTAGATCATCCTTGTGTCTTTGCAAAAATGAAGAACACCAGTCTGGTCCAGGCATGTTACCATTTGAGAATGTGGTCACAGTTCTTCCACTCTTCTCGATATACTGCTGTACCAGATACTTCAAATCAGTCATTGAGAGTGGATAGCCCCAGTTCGCACATGCTTGCAAACAGGACATAAGCATCTTCTCTTCAGCTGCTTGCATTGCAGGAGGATGGCCAATATTTCCACTATGCTTCCCCAAGATCCAATTGTTCAGTGTCGACAACTTTACACCATAAAAACGTGCAGCAGATCGTTGTCCACGTTTTTTTTATTAAGAGCATCCATTTTGGCTTTCTCCATATTAGCAGAATCACTATTGTTACAAGGCCTAGCACCTTTTGGTTTTGCGTAAGTACGAGGCATTGTAAATTAGAGTCCTAAAAGCCAGAATGGTGAAGAAAAAAGAAGGTGGTTAGATCCTTTCTTCCTAAACCTTGTGCTTGTTGATGCACATCACTGGTAACCACTGAAATAAACCATTTTAATTATCAATTAGGTAGGGTGAAATGCCCTAATACTGACACACCATTTTTTTGCGGGAAAAATTGAATAAAATCGGTTCTATTGAAGCTAGAGAGCTGAAATTTTTTTTCGCTGATAGATATTTTTCTCACGCAACTGGTGGTGTGATTTATAATTCTCTGGCATTGATAGTTTTCATGCAAAAACCAAATACTGCCAAATTTTGATTTTCCCATAATACTGACACTTTTTGCCCTAAAACAGACATTTTTATCCCGAATACTGACATCCCATTCCCATTACTGACACCTACATAGTCCTATTACTGACATCCCATTTTCTATAAGAAAATACAGGGTTTCCCAAAAGTCAATTGACAACCTGAACCCCAGAAAAGTGCATTGCAGTTTTGAAGCTTCCCTGTAGGTAA
>JASGXE010018622.1:0-10244 GCA_030068105.1 Sinentomon sp. SZTP_YWyxl
AAACCTGTTTTTCTTTGTTTTATCTTCTCTGAGTTGTTTGTTTCTTTGTTTATGCCGAGTGGTAGGTAGGTAAGTAGTTGTCTAGTAGTCTAGTAGTTGTCTGCTAGTAAAGACCTTTTGGCATGTGTTGTGTCGTGTTGTCTGTTGTACCGTACCTGTTATTTCTCCACTATTCAAAATGCTCATTTCATTAATTCATTCTCTGTTGACTTTTGGAGGTTGTTTGTTGACTACTGATGTTGAATGATGCTGTTGGGTGTTGAATGACTTGCGTTGTGTGCTGTGCTGTGTTAGGGCCAGTTGTGAGTTTGTTGTTGTGTCTGATATTTTTATGCTCTTTCTCACTGTTTGATGGATTGATTGGGTATATTAATTATCCATTAAATTTTATCCACTAAACTGTTTGTTGGATTGATTGGTTAGGTTGTAACTCTTGACAGAGGGTTGGTATGTGATAAAAGTGTGCATGTGGCGAGTGTTACGCGTATCTCTCCGTTTTCAGTTTGCCCCCTCGTTCACGACCTGATCTGATTTCTGTCCAGAGCTCACAACCAGGCTCGTGTTCCGAGGAGGGCAGGTTGGGATCACGCTGAATCTCGAAGGTGAACCAGTTGGTCAGGGTCTGGAGGATTCAAACAGCAAGATTAAACTTACGGTGTGTTAAATCATAGTTGTTTCTATAGAAACGACCTTTTATGAAACTTTCAGTGCTAAGGATTTGCTGGGCCCAATGTGAGAAACAACTCCCAGTGCTTGACCTTATATCACCTTCGAACGCATTGCAGTAGTTGTGACAAAGGGATTTTTTGCTTACTCAGTGGAATTGTGGTCGGTTTAGTCAGGATTTCAGTGGGGTATCGGCATACACCAGGTCAGAGCAACTGCTCCAGCACCACGCCGTTCCTGGCCGAAGCCACAACCGTCCGTGCTGCCCAGTGCAGGTCGAGGCAAAACCTACAGTACCTACCATTGACAGGCAAGCTTGATTTTGGCCAATTTTTTTAAAATGGCATTCTCCGTGGCATTCATCATTTCCCTTTGGCTTTGTGAGACCTTGAGTGTGTCCATCCTTGTCCTTCCTTTGTACCGTGATTCATCCTGATTGCTCTGACCTGATCTGATCAGTCCATTCAATTTTCTTTGTGTGCTCTTTTAGATTGGGTGCTGTTTTTCGAAACTGATTGTGCTCTTCTGTTGTGATGCTATAGTGAGTGACAAATCTGTCTATGCCTAGTTCCTTTTATTTCTACTTCTTGCTTCTCTGCTCTGCTATGGTTTGCTCTGTCTGGTTGAAGTTGTTGGGAGGTGACAAGACGCATCCTTTTTTTTCCATTGACTATCGATGGCACTCACCTAACCAATTCATAATCGTTCATTGTACCATTGTTTGACTTGCTGTTGTGTATAGATTCATTGTTGAAACGAATTATAAATTGCTAATATTATTAATTTTATTAATCATTAACAATGTGCTCTTATGATAGCGACCTGTGACCTGTGCTATGACTGACTTTGGAAATGGGATGGGATAGATGATTTTGGTAATTATTCTTTGTAATGTAAAAATTTAGATGAATCTATTTTTATAGATTCCTTGTTCTCTTTTTGTGATGAGTTATATTTTGGAATGGTGTTGTTTTTGGATGATTGACCTCTTCTCCCTTCCCCTTCTCCCACGACACGACATAGCACCCACACAATTATTTCAGAACATGCATGCCAGGATGAACTCACAGAGCACATCCCCACACACCATTATTCCCAGATTGGTCCACATTGATAAACCTGAAAGTGTGACCATGGGGGTGGGGTTAATTTTGGGGCTAGAAATGCCTAATTTTCCATCAGGACACATTAAACACAAGAAAAAGACAAACGGTCTTTTGAATTGAATTGAATTGAATCGTTTATTTTTGGGGTTGCCCCCTTGTCAACGTTATACAATTATTACAACAAACAGAGAGAAAGGCAAAATTATATCCGAAAACAAACAAAAATAGGTATGCTATCTCCAGGTATTTAGCAGCATAAACCATGAAAAATAGCATAAAACCTGACATTGAATCATTGAAGTCTTTGTCCGTTCGTTTTGAGAATGCGAAGACGCAACGTTTCACACCCTCCTCATGGATCTTCATCAGGCGACACCGATGATTGTCTGACATCTGAGTTGGAGTTGAACTTAGATGTCAGACAATCATCGGTGTCACCTGACGAAGCTCCACGAGGGGGAGGGAGTGAAACGTTGCGTCTTCGCATTCTCAAAACGAACGGACAAAGGCCGTTAGTCTTTTTCTTGTGTTTAATAATATGTGTCCTGATGTTATTCCCGTTCGTGGTGTTCTTGTGTTTAATAATATGTGTCCTGATGTTATTCCCGTTCGTGGTGCACGTGCAGAAATTGTCTAATTTTCCTTCTGCACGTGGTGTGGGCTTTGCTTGGTTGACATACAATCGCACAGTCTTAATTTCTAATTTGAACCCTGGGTCCACTTGCCCACATAAAAGAAAACCCTTGACATTTGTTCAATTAAACCCCATCGGAATTTAGTGTCGGGTGGGGTGGGTTCGGGTGTTACCTGTTGGGTGGGGTGGTTGCGAATCTGCTTCGAGCCATCTATTTTCTTCTTCTGATGTTTATTTTGTGTTATCAATCGTCCAGATTCCCATGTGCCGGACTATTTGTCTATTTGTGTTTCAAATTGATAATCAAAATTTGCTGTGCTAGTGGTTATTACATCTCACTGAATTTTATGTTTGATCGTTTTTATGACTGTTGTTTCGGGTGTGATTTGTAATTGCTGTGGATATCTCTGTTCTTTCTCTGATATTTTGTTCCGTCAAATAGTTGTTCTACGCTGCTGTTAGGTTAGGTGTGGTTGTCTGTCTGTACTACCATTGGGTGTTAGAATCATCACACACAATTTTGGAGTTGTTACTGTACTTTTGTACTGGCCATTCGTAGAAGGGAGGAGGGGGCAGAAACTGCTTGGGGGAGGTGTTTAAATTGCGGTTACGCTTACCAGACGAGTTTGACGATATCCTCATCCTGTCCACTTTGGTTGCATCTTGCTCAGATGTTGAGCGACAATTACGGAAACCTTCCTCGAGAGTTCATCGCTGAGGATGCTTCTCAGGATTGGCAACAATCTCTGCTCTCTGAACCAGGGAGGGACCACACCATGACCTTGTGAGAAAGTAAGCTGTTAGGTCAGCATTTGGAATGTTCTCTTTCTCTCTGAGGTAGGTGGATTGGATGAGACATCAGACAGACTGCTCTATCAGAGAATGCTGTTTGCATTCACTCAAAGGGAACAAAATTTGATAAAGGTCTCGCTTGGGACCTTTCTCCAAGCTGAGAGGATTTCTGTTAACAAAAGTCCCCCGACTGTTAGGTTAGTTTGGTTGGCGAGAATTTGCTTTTGATACCTGTTTTTCTTCTCACTCTTCATTCAATTATCATTGTTTTCTAATTGCCAATTGGTCAGAAGTTTGGTTTGTACCCGTCTGCATAGATTAGATGCATGCATTCTTTTTTTGATTCTTTTCTTTTCTCCTGTGCCCTTTTGATATTCTTCTTTTTCTTCTTCTCGTTACAACTTGGGATAATCAATCACTCTACCATTTGAAAAGTGGAAAGAGATGCGTGTAATTGTCTCAGTTACCTTTGGGGGTCGTAGCACACATGATCACAAAGACAGACTGGGTGCATAGTCGGTCTGGCGGCTGAGGAGATGAAGAATAAAACATGACCTCAAGAGTGGAAGAGGCCCAATTCTCACCAGAGATCTCATTGCCCATCATGGGACATTGAAAGAAAGTCAACAAAACCCATCTTTATTTCCTCTGGGGGAAAGTTTCTTCAGGTCTTTTTCGTCTCAGAGCACCATGAGAGAGATATTTCCAGCCTCGAGGGTGTGGATTGGTCTGAAGGGGATGGAGGAGGAAACGGGAGGCTAATTTTGGACCAAATGTACCATGATGGATGATGAATGGTCTCCGATCCAGTCAGCTCGTGGCTTGATTAACTCGCTGATTGTGAAAGCGTTGGTGTTAATGGCCTGGTCCCTTTTTGAAGATAAAAAAATACTCCCGAATTGGCTTCAAGGAACTGGAGGGACATTCACAAGGCACATACAAGGAGTGCATATTTCTCTTGGGGGGAGGGGTCAAGAGTCGAACAGTGTCATCTGTTTTGGCAGTGCAACAATGTTTTCAACAAAGTTGTGGAACAATGACAACACAAAAAGGAAGGAAGCTGAGTGAAAAAGAAGTTCTTTTGCTCTCTCACGTCGGAGAGATCTGGTCTGGGTAAAGTTGTGGGTAAAAGCGCTGCCATGTATTTCTCCATCTGATTTTGCATTTTACCCGCAATTCCGGGTAAAACTCGGACCACATCTCTCCACTGTCAGTGATGGCAAAACATTCCATCACCAATCCACATAATTATCCAGGAAGCACCTTCACCAAGGAGTGGGAGTGGGAGGGGAGGGTGAGGTCAAGTAGTTTGTTTCTTCCTGCTTCGTCAGAGGACAGGGACAGGAGCATCTGTCAGGATGGGGGTGGGGTGTGGAATTGTGAAGTGGATTTTGACAAACACACCAGAATATTTTTCAATCTCCATACTTGGCCACATTTCCGCCATGCTCTTGGGCAGTTGAGGTGGAAAACCCCTTCAAAATTTGAACGCTGTAACATTAAGTAAACAACTGCTCATGCATGATCACTCACAGATGTTGTCGAGAAGGAGTGCTAATCTAACTTTAACTACTTTATTAGTTATTTGTTGTTCCATTTTGCTATGCTGATTTTTCTGGAATTTGTTTTCTTTTTTTTGATGTTTTATTGAAGAATGTTTTGTTTGTGTAATCATTTTTTTTTTCAGCATAAAAATCCAATTTACAATTTCGGGGAGAGATAGAGATGTGTGGAAGAAGGAGAGACGCAAGTGAGGGGATTCTGGGGGTGAACAGGGGTAGCTGAGGTGTGTTTGGCCTGATCGGAGAATTGTGAACAATTTCTTTATCGGGATGCGGTGTGGTGTACGAGTGCGGCCTGTCCTGAGGTGCCTAATTTTTAGCTTCGCAGACAGTGATGGAATCTGTTTGCATTTGTTTTTTGGGCATTGGGATAGCTCCACCCAGCCTTCCGTGAAGCGCTGATGGTAATCGATGAATCTGTCGAAAAGGTTCCTGTTGGCATGCTTTCATTGCATGTCATGTAGCTTTTGGGGTGATTTGTCCTGTCATCACTTGGAGAGCTCATTTCATCCAGACGAGCAGTCGTCAATTAATAAAATAATAAAATTAATGGGGTGGGATGAGTTAGGTTGAGTTCGATTCTTGGTGCAAATGCTCTGTTTTCTGTTGTTCTGAAAAGTTGCCATATCATTCTCTTTTTTTTTTCTTGCAATTTTCTGTTGTTTCGTGTATTTTCAGTGTCATTGTCAGAGTGGAGGTTTATCGAACTAATTTTCTCTTTTCTTCTGTATTTTTATCATTTTATGACAAATGAGTGGTAAGGCGTGCAAGTGCATTGTAACTTAAGGAAAAAGATATTAGATAATTATTCTTAATCATTACACAAAAACTATATTCGGACAACTTTATCTCGATTTTTATTTTCCACGACCCTGTCTTCGTGTGTTGTGCTTGCTTGTCTTGACAATTTTATTTATTTCGTTTTTAGAAATTGATGCTAGCTTTTAATCACACATAACTGACACCTTTCAACAGCAAAGAATTTGAAATTTGAGAAAGAATTTGTCATTCCTATTCCTGAGAAACATTTTTCAAAGTTTCCCAGTACATATACGCATTCCTTAAAATACTCTTTCTTTATTCCTCTTTAGTCCTTTTCTCGCTACTCTTGTCCTTTCTTGCATCTCCCCCATTCCTCCCTAAAAGCCTCCCTCCTTCCTTCCCTTCCCGGAGGCAAACTGCTGAGTTTGTTGTGTGTGTTGATAAGAAGAAGCAGAAAAAAAAGACAGGGAAGAATGGAATTCGGTTTTGTCAGGGCCATAAATTAAATTGGGTCCCATTCACAAACACTGAACCAACCAACAACCAAGAAAAGACGATGACAAGAGCCGTATCTGAAAAGCTGAAATAAAGCTCTGCTTACCTGTGTTTGTTTGGTGTAGTATACAGTTGGTTCTGCTGATATCGAACATCACAACTACTGATGCAGATGCAAAATCATCTTATTGCTTTCATGCGAAACGGGAAGACAGAGCGGGGTAAAGTACAAGTTGTCATGCCTAAAATACATGGCCGATTCATGTTAGTTTCTGCGCTGCAAAGTGTTCAATTTCTTTAAGATTAACTGTGCATTGTGCAGGCGATGAAGTTTTGTGCAAAATGATGCCCCAAAGCAATGCTGGTTGCTGTGTGGCGTTCAGCTTAGCTGGAATTTCTTTCTTAACGGCTTTCCGTTGTTATTTTTTTGTCAATTTACGCCCACGGAATGGGTATCTCCGCCCCCCAATTAAGGTATCATAAAGATAACTAACTGGCTCCGACAACGACCTGGGCCGGCTAAAAGAACAAGATCGTTTTTGCTACAGCCAGGGAATCTTGAGCCAATAGCGCTAATCTCACCTCAGTTGCTGTTTATTTGCAGTGCGTCTGTTGATTCTCATTGAGTTTTTTCAAGTTCATTTTCAATTGCTGTGTGCACCAAAATCTAACGTTGAAAAGTCGACGACTTCTCAAACAAATGGGCCCAATCGAAAATCCTCCCTCATCTCCCCAATCCTGCTCCACTCAGCCCGTAGACGTCATTTCAGGTCTGCGCAGGGGAGGGGGCAATATTCAGTGAAGGATCTCAGCATCGACCCATCCCCCCAGATCTGAAGGTTTAAAAAATGGGGATCATTTTGAGGTAATATTCGTGTTCTGGCAGAATTTCCCACCCAGGGCAAGTCAAAAGCACATGCCAGGGAGGGGCAAGCGAGCCACTAGAGGCATTTTTCGTCAGGGAATGGCTGTCGCTTCCCCCTGCCCCCGTAAATGACGTCCCTGGGTCCACTCCTCCCGAGCGACTTTCTCCTCTCGGTTCATGAGTGGTTCAATATTTCACCACATTTTTATGAGATTTCGACGAATTTGGCCATGTTAATCGAAGAACCATTTTTCCCGTCGGTTTTTTTTTTTTATCAAATTTGACCAAGATTTTTGTTTTCTGAGATGAAGCCCTGCAGCTCATGGCCAACTTCGATCAGGTCACAACTCGGCATAAAACACATTCATGTTCAAACAAAAATTCGCAGCAGTCAGCACAACTGGCCGACAAAATCGCAAAAAAAAATTGTATTGAAGATTGCATTGATTGAAGATTGCAGAGATTGCATTATATCTACAACCGGCTTCGCGATGCATGCTCTGATCTAAATTCCAGGTTATTTTCAAATTTCATAAATTCTTCTCTTGACTCCAACTACGGACGTAGATTTTGGGGTTACTTAAACACGTTACGCAATACTGACAGTAGTTGCCCCCCAATATTAACCAGTGATGGTACCCTTACTCTTGACCCGAAACTAATGGCGGAAACTTTCAATGTTTACTTTGGAAGCGTTTTTGGTCCACGACGTACATCTAGACCTCCTGCCATGCCATGTGATGGAAACCGTAGATCCGCAAATAACCCAGTCTCCTCCACCAGTTGCTTACAAGTTAATGGGATAGGAATTACCAAACTTCTCGCAAAGATCAATCCAAAAAAAGCTACCGGTCCAGATAATCTCCCTGGACAACTTTTAAAAGGCCTAGCACCTGCACTAGGTGTAATTTGTGCTGACCTCTTTTCCAAAATCATTTCACACAGAAGAATTCCAGACGAGTGGAAGATGGCCACAGTCATTCCTGTAAGAAAAAAAGATGCCCCAGCAAACCATGTGGCCAGCTATAGGCCTATCCACTAACCTGCATCATCTCCAAAATATTTGAACAGATAATCTGTACCAAAATACTGTTCTTTTGTAATTCCCGAAATATATTTTACCCTCATCAATTTGGCTTTAGGTCGGGCCTCTCCTGCGAGACCCAGGTGTTGCTCTTTGTGGATGACCTAGCCAACGAAATGAATAAAGGCATTGAGACTGATGCAATATTCATTGATCTGAAAAAAGCTTTTGATATGGTTCCACATGACAAGCTCATATCAAAACTTATCTCATATGGCCTTCCCGGAGAAATAACTGATCTTGTTACATCATACTTGTCTGGCCGCTCTCAATGCGTATCCATCAAGGGTACTCTCTCAGACCCAATTCCTGTAAGTTCGGGGGTTCCCCAAGGCAGTGTCTTAGGCCCCCTCTTATTTCTTTTATTTATAAATGATTTACCACAACAGATGGTGGCTCCAACAAAATTACGCTTGTTCGCAGATGATATTGTCCTCTATCGTCCCATTCAAACTCCTAATGACCGCTCAGCACTGCAGATCGATCTCAGCCAGGTCTCCCAGTGGTGCGAATCCTGGGGCATGCAAATGAACCTGAACAAAACGAAGATGCTAAACTTCTCCAGGAAGAAAACGTCCACACTGCCAGCCCATTTTATAGTGTTGCTGGAACTCCACTTGAGGTAGTCCCAGAAATAAAATACCTTGGTATAACTATCTCCCGAGACCTTTCTTGGAATTCTCATATAAATACCATCACGAATAAAGCAATGAAACTTTTGGGATTCATAAATAGAAACTTACGCTATTCTTCCACTGCAGTAAAACTACACGCATACAAATCAACAATCCTCCCTATTCTAGAATATGGTTGTACAGTCTGGGACCCCAACACAAATAATGACATTGCACACCTTGAAGCTGTTCAAAGAAAAGCTGCACGCATTATAACAAGGTCCTATGACAGGTTTCAAAGCGTCACTGCAATTCTTCAGGACCTCCCGTTGGATAGCCTTGCAAAAAGGCGCAAAGACCGCCGGCTGAAAATTTTAAAAGATATCCTCTCTGGCAACTATAACTTTAGCCTTCCCACTTATTATGCCATAAAGCCTTTTCAGAGAAGAACAGACAATGGGCTTGCCCTAACAAGCCCGGTCAGCCACTTAAATGTACACTTTAACTCCTTTTTTCCAAAAACTATCCGAGACTGGAATAGCCTTGACCCAGATCGCACATTATCGTAAAATGCAAAGCTGTCACAGGTATTGCACAATAAATGTTCTTGTTTCTTCTTCTCCACTCATACTTTTGTGTTGTTGTGAAACCCATGTCCCTTTTGTTCACTTATTTCTGTTTGTGATGAATGTTGTCGCTGTGTTTGTTAATGTGTTCTCGCTCTTGTCATTAATGTTGAACGAGGGAGCGTGTACCCTGTTTCACGCCTGCCACCAATGCATTAGTGGCAGTATTGCAAATAATAATAATAATAATAAATTGAGACATCATCTCGTCATAACTTTTTTTTCTGAGTTTCCCCACATTTTGTCTCATTGCATTTTTCATGGAACCTCCGTGTATGAGGTCATGTTTGCAGTGATTTTGCTGCAAACATGACCTCATTACACGGAGGTTCCGTGAAAAATGCAATGAGACAAAATGTGGGGAAACTCAGAAAAAAGTTATGGGAAATGATGCTACGGGAGACATGGTGCGGGGAAAAGGGGGAAAGGTACTCTGGTAAAACATTATGCTTTTGAAATTCGGGTCTAGGCGGTGCAGGGCACCATCAATTGTAAAAAGGAAAAAACGGACTGGTGGTTTTCGGCTGGTGGACTCGTTTTTTCTAAAAAACGGCCGGATGATGTTTATTCTGCTCTTTTGTGTGTAGATGTGGGGATGTATGACCGAGCGGGAAATTTCTTTTTGAGCTGTTTCCCGCTATCAAGAGCCATTCTGGACTTATGGTTTTGAACGAGATCTTTTCGGTATCTTCCCAAGAGCTTTTTCTCCGCAGTGGCTGAGAATTTAATATCATCCAATTAAACAAAACGTGGGATTACTAATTAGTCTGCGTTGTGGCCTCTGCGGCGATATCTGTTCTTGTGTACATTAAACACCAACGAAGCCTTTCTGAGCCATAAAAAGGGCTCAGAGGAGTGTCATGCGCTCAGTAAACATGATAAAAACAACGTGGCTGGAAGCAATCATCACTGGAAGAACGTGGTAAATTATTAATCAAACATGATAACCTAACCTGACTTCTGAGAGAAGCATGTCCACGTGATCACGGAAGCACGTGATCTTTACTTTGGCTTCCGTTCCGTAAACGTCCGAACAAC